>JAKOOJ010000005.1:8109164-8144164 GCA_022577455.1 Arizona elegans | reverse complement strand
CAAAACGGGGCAGGGAGGGGCTGCATGTGCCCCCCCCCCGTGCCCCGTTTTAGGCCTGGAAAGCCTGCTGCACCAACTTGGAAGCCAAAATAAGCTTCCCAGTTGGTGCAAGAAGCTTCCAAGGGGGAAATAAGCTGACTTTGTATAAATATACAAAAGGTTGAAGGCTATTGCTGAGCACATTGTAAGCCGTCCTGAGTCTCTGGAGAAGGGCGGCATATAAATAAATAAAAAAAATGGGGCAGGGGGGGGCGCATGTGACCCCCAGTGCCCCATTTTGGGCCTGGAAAGTCTCCTGCATCAACCTGGAAGCCAAAACGGGGCAGGGAGGGGCTGCATGTGCCCCCCCTGTGCCCCGTTTTAGGCCTGGAAAGCCTGCTGCACCAACTTGGAAGCCAAAATAAGCTTCCAAGTTGGTGCAAGAAGCTTCCAAGGGGGAAATAAGCTGACTTTGTATAAATATACAAAAGGTTGAAGGCTATTGCTGAGCACATTGTAAGCCGTCCTGAGTCTCTGGAGAAGGGCGGCATATAAATAAATAAAAAAAATGGGGCAGGGGGGGGCGCATGTGACCCCCAGTGCCCCATTTTGGGCCTGGAAAGTCTCCTGCACCAACCTGGAAGCCAAAATCGGGCGGGGAGGGGCTGCATGTGCCCCCCCCGTGCCCGCTTTGGGCCTGGAAAATCTTCTGCACCAACCTGGAAGCCAAAACGGGACCCAGGGGCACGGTGCGAGGCCCCCCCGTGCCCCGTTTTGGTGCTGGATAGCCTCTTACCACCCACCCCGCACATGTGCCTCACCCCCCCTGCGCAAGCGCACATCCCCCACATGTGCTCCGCCCCCAAGCATGCGCGGCAGAGACCCAAAGACCAGCTGGCCGGCGGGAGGCACACACACATGCGAGGTGGAGCTGGGCTTGGGCAACGGCTGACGTGCCCGCAGAGAGGGTTCTGCGTGGCACCTGTGGCACGTGTGCCATAGGTTCGCCATCACGGGCCTAGGATGATATGTAAATAATTTGTGCTTTTTTTTTTCCTTCAGATTGTATTTATTAGAAATGCTAGACTTTCTGCATTAAAGGCACGTTATTGAGCAATGGCGGTTTCCCCCTTGTAAGACTGAAACGTGTTTCTTCCATTTCTTTCCAGTATGAGGTCTCGGAAGACTCTTTCTTTCAGAACATGTTGAATTTCTACAACTTCTCTGCCAGGTTTATGGCAGACCAACTGAGGAAGCCTCCCAACCGGGACCAGTAAGGATCCCCTTTTTCCCAGTCATGGCATAAGATAGGGTTCAGGAGTGAGGATGAATGAATGCCCTCGATTTGACATAACAGTGCAAGAGGAAGGGGTAGACAATCCGTAGGCTAAAATCCAACACAAAAAGTCAATAGCAAAAAAAGCCCAAAATCCATCAGAGAAAGTCAGGATTCAGAAAAATAAAAAGTTCTAGAATCTGTGTTAAGATTCAGAAGATTAGGCACCAAAGCATGAATCAAGTTCTGGCACAGGTTAGTTAGTTAGTAGGTTAGTTAGTTAGTTAGTTAGTTAGTTAGTTAGTTAGTTAGTTAGTTCAATGAATCAAAAAGGAATTGGGTATGGGTAGTCTAGAGAGAAGAAGGACTAGTGGGGACATGATAGCAGTATTCCTGTATTTGAGAGGCTGCCACAAAGAAGAGGGGGTCAAGCTATTTTCCAAAGCACTTGAAGGTGGAACAAGAAAGAATGGATGGAAACTAATCAAGGAGAGAAGCAACCTGGAATTAAGGAGAAGCTTCCCAACAGTGGGGACAATTAACCAGTGGAACAGCTTGCCACCAGAAGTTGTGGGGGGCTCCATCACTGGAGGTTTTTAAGACGAGACTGCACAGCAACTTGCCTGAAATCGTACAGGATCTCCTTTTTTTTTTTTTTTTTTTTTATTGAAAAAGTTTTCAAATACAAGTTTTTCCCCCTTTCCCACCCCCCCTCTTCCCTAACCCACCCTTTCCACCCAACCCCCCCTGTGACTTCTTCACAACAATAGGCTATTTCATAACTAGTTACATACATAATATCTTCCCTTTCCCTTAATCCCTTCTCGGAATACTGACCCTTAACTTGTTAATCTTATAACTCCCATTTTTACGGTAATCTGCCCTTTTTCTCCTCCCCTAAACTTATTGAGTATTATTACAAATTAACCTTTAATCTTTTATATATATTAATATAACATTTTAAATCGGCCTTCTCCCTGCAACCAAATTTGTTCAATTCTGTCCACTTCCTCCACTCCTCTAAATATATGACTTGAAATCAGACAATACAATTCTAAATATAATCCACTACCCACTTTACTAGAATATACACATATCTATATATGCATCCCATTTTATAACAATCAGTAAACTAACCTATTTCAGCCCTTCAATTCCTACAAAATCATGCAATACGATTCTAAATATAATCAACTGCCCACTTTACTAAGATATACACATATCTATATATGCATTTCATTATGTAAAAAGAGAAAAGACAATAACTTTAAGTTTATGATCCATATAATATCTTCTTTGATGTCTTTCCACTAGATTGTTAAATCCATCACCCATAATAGGGTAAAATAACATGCTGGTGCAACAGTTTGTTCAAAATCTTCAGTCATCTTCTGCCCCCATCAGTAGTAGATATCCTCACACCTGTATAAAAGTAAAAACAACCACCCGAGTGACATTATAATTATGAATATATCCGTATGGTTATAGTTGTGGTATTCATCAGGATTGTAAATTCCCGTCATCCTACTGAGTAACATCCAGATCTTCTGCATGCCCCAGCAAAACTCTCCTGCCTTATAACTCAAAGTAGTTATAATATATTTCCAAGAGAAAAAAAAAGTAAATAAGAAAAAATTAGATGATTCAAATCCAACAAAGTGAGGCTCTTTCCACTTCCCAAAATCATGGCCTTGCAGAGATCTGCCACAATCCTCAGGATAATATCAGACAATTGTTCACCACCACTGTCTTTTCTAATATTCATTCATTTTTTAAAGCGCCTGGCTTCACTGTTGCTTAGTTTGGAAATTGCTGTTTCTATAAGATCTGTTTCTTTTCTTTTTCTTTTTCGGGTTGAATTTCCATCCTCTTTTCTTGCTTACCAATTGTATATCTGCTGGTTGATTTTCATTCTGCTTTGTGGATTGTTCTTGTTGGGTTAATTTTATCATCTCATCTTTCTTCTCCATCACTTGTATATCAACTGATTGATTTGCGCACTTGTCTGTGACTTGATGATTCATCACCTTGGGTTCGGATGACACTGCTCTCTTATTTATAAACAGTCCAGCTGGGATCTCCAAGGAGTCCAAAGACAATTTATCCATCACAGCCTCTGTAATTTGATGTTTTCCTTTTATTTCCAACTCCTTTTGCTTATCCTGTATTATGCCTAAAGGTGTTAAATTCATTTTTAGAATTTTTTGATAAAAATCTTCCGCTTTTTCAACAGTGTGCAATTGATATCTTACGCCTTGATATCTCAATATTAAACCAGCTGGGATGTCCCACCTGAATAGGATATTTCTTTTTTTTAATTCAGTCACTAAAAAGCCAAATTTCTTCCTCTCCATTAACATCTTGGGCGGGAGCTCCTTGAAAATCCAAATCTTTCTTCCATGAAATTGCAAATTGGAATTAAAAGAGTTCTGCACAATATTATTCCTAATTTCTTTATCTGTAAAATAGATCACCACATCTCTAGGCAGTTGCCTTTGCTTTGCCCACCAGGAGTTTATTCTATAAATTCTATCAATCCTGCAATACACTTCATCAGGTTGAACCTTTAAGATCCCAGCCAGAATTTCAGAAGATACTTTCCTTAAATCATCTCTATTATTTTCCTGCAGACCTCTCAATCTAATTGCATATTCTGTAAAATTATATTGAATCATTAAAACTTCTCTTTCAATCCTCTGTTGTACATTTTCCTCATTACCAATCTTTTGGTCAGTCTCCATTTTAGATTTGTCTTCCAAGCTATTATCCTGAATGTTTATCAAATCCTTTTTAATTTTTTGAGTCATGTCATCCAAATTCTCCTCGACTTCCTTCATTTTAGTCTCTAATAATTCAGTCTTTGCCTCCATCCGAATCAGAAAGCCTGATAAACCATTAGCAACTTTTGAAATCTTTTTATTCAAGAAGTCAGACTCTGATTTCACCAATTCACCAATTTCTTTAATTTCCTGCTTAAATTTTTCAAGTTGCTGATTCACAATCTCATCCCTTCTTACAATCTCTTCAAGGATAAATTCTAATATATTAAAATCGGGTTTCTGACGCTGGAGAGTTGAAATTTGTTGGCGCAATTTCTTAAGGGGGGAAATTCCCCCCCCCTGTTTGTCCAGCTGTATAAGTCCTGATGCCATTTCCCACACAGACAAGATTTAGCAAAAATAAGAGAAGAAATAGAAAACAAAAAGACTTTCCCTCATTAAAAAAAACTTCTGAGCAGCACAGGAGCGAGGTTTCTCTAGAAATGTAGCCAATGATATTTATTCCGCTACATTGTAATAATGAAAAACGGAAGGACTTTCCCTTTTAGCCCTTCTCCAGCCACAGCAGACGCCATTTTAGAAGGCTCTTTTTCCCTCTTTTCCTCTGCTCTTTTCTTTTAAATAGTTTTTGAAAGGGTGAGATACTTGCGGTTCAGTATTAAGGGTCCAGTTCTTCATTTCTTTAATTATTCTTTTAGATTCACAGGCTTGCTCTTGACGCCTAGCTCTGCATAGGCAGAGGTCTCCCAAAGCCCGGAGCAGCGGCAGGGGATATGGGGCTTCTCATCCGCTCCGTCCCAAAAGTTAAAAAAAAAACTTTTGGGACTCTGCGGGGAGTTCTACCCACCCCTGCCGGCTCTCTCTCCGTTTCCTCTTGGAAACGGAGTTTTTTCGAGCCGCCATCCGCTGTAACGGCGGCTCTATACAGGCAGAGGGAGCTGACGATCCCAGAGGAACGTCTGGCGGCGGCCAGCAGCAAACCGGAAGTGACCCGTACAGGATCTCCTGTTTGAGCAGAGTGTTGGACCAAGGTCCCTTCCAATTTATATTCTGTCCAGTTCACAATCCAAATTACTACGTTACTGAGATTAGTTGTTTGTTTGTTTGTTGTTTGTTTGTTTAACTGTGAGTTCTAGTCCCGCCTTAGGCATGAGAGCCGCTTGGATAAATTTGGGCCTGTCACTCTCTTTGAGCCCACCCCACCCAACAGAGGTGTTGTTATGGGGAAGGGACAAGGAGGAAAGGGTATTAGGTAGGTTCTCCACCTTAAATTATCTGTAAAGTAATAAAGACGGGTTTAAAAAAATCTAATAAATAAACAAATAAAAATAACACATGTAGAAAGTTAGCAGACACCATTGGGAGCTTAACCCCTTTTTAAGAGGCAAATGATGAGGGGGTTTGGTGTAGGGGTGAAATGCTTCCGGTTCGGATGGGATCACCCGATCTGGTAGCAATGGCGGTGGAGGGTTTGGAGAACCGGTAGCAAAAATCCCTGCCCCCCCCCACCATGCCCAGCTGAGCCGCGCGATCATCAGAGGCTTTTTTTTTTTACTTTTAAAAGCATTTTTTCTACAACCTCTTCCGACGAAAAAATGCTTTTAAAAGTAAAAAAAAAAAAAAAAGCCGCTGATGATCGCGCGGCTCAGCTGGGATCGTCAGAGGCTTTTCAGAGCATTTTTTTCTGCAACCTCTTGGCCGAAGAGGTGGTTAAAAAAAATGGTTTGAAAAGTCTCTGATGTTCCCAGCTGAGTTGCCTGATCGGCAGAGAGGCTTTTCAAAGCATTAGAAAAAATGCTTTGAAAAGTTTTTTTTTTAAAAAGTTGGCCACGCCCACCCAGTCACATTACCCCCCCACCAAGCCACGCCCACAGAACCGGTAGTAACAAATTTTACATTTCACCCCTGGTTTGGTGTGTCCCTTCTCAGCAAGAATGAGACCAGGCTTTTAAAGTAGGACCAGCCAGAAAGAGTGGCATTAAGGCATCCTCCAGAAAGGACCACTTCACAGTTTTGTGCTAAGCATAGCTGTGCCTAAACAGGGCCGGCTCTGCCCCCAAATAGTTGATGTTTTGTGGGGATTTTTTTCAGGTGGAGCATGACCCCCCAGACTGTCAACGCTTATTACCTGCCTACCAAGAATGGCATCGTCTTTCCCGCAGGCATCCTCCAGGCTCCGTTCTACGCTCACAACCATCCCAAGTACGTGGGGGTGCAGGGTTGATTGGTGGGAAGAAAAGACTTGGGGCACGGAGGTGTTACAGGCTTGCTCAAGGAAACTGATCAAGGGGAGATTCAACCTGGAAATAAGGAGAATTTTTCTGACAGTGAGAACAATCCCTGTTCCCATGGATCAGACGTTGCCTTTGGAAGTTGTGGGAGCTTCATCACTGGAGGCTTTCAAGAAGAGATTGGACTGCCATCTGTCAGAAATGGTGTAGGGTCTCCTGCTTGGGTGGGGGTCAGGCTAGATGACCTACAAGATCCCTCCCAACTCTATGTACTATATTTCTCGCGCTATAAGACACACTTTCCCTCACCCCCCCAAAAAAGTAGGTGGAAATGTCTGTGCGTCTTATAGAGCGGATATTTTTTATTTTATTTATTTATTTGTCATTAGGTAATTTATATAATTATAAGCATGAATTGAATACATGAAATAGATACAAGTAGAGGAAATATTAGGACAGGTACGGTAGGCACGCTGGTGCTCTTATGCACGCCCCTTACATTATTTTACTATATTATTATATAAAAGCCGAGGTGGCGCAGTGGTTAGAGTGCAGTACTGCAGCTATTTCAGCTGACTGCTAGTTCAGCTGATCAGCGGATCAAATCTCACCGGCTCAAGGTTGACTCAGCCTTCCATCCTTCCGAGGTGGGTAAAATGAGGACCCAGATTATTGGGGGAAATATGCTATTTAGTGTACTGTCTTTGGTATAGCCGCCCAGAGTCCTTGGCGAGTGGGTGGCATAGAAATATGACTAATAAAATAAAAAATAAAATAAATATATTATATTATATATTGCAGCGTGCAGGCGGGGGGTTGGTGCATTCTAATAGGAAGGAAGGAAGGAAGGAAGGCAGGCAATAGTACTTAGACTTATATACCGCTTCACAGTGCTTTACAGCCCTCTCTCAGTGGTTTACAGAGTCAGCATATTGCCCCCAACAATCTGGGTCCTCATTTTACCCACCTCGGAAGGATGGAAGGCTGAGTCAACATTGGGCCTGGTGAGATTCGATCTGCCGAATTGCAGGCAGCCGGCAGTCAGCAGAAGTAGCCTGCAGTACTGCACTCTAACCACTGCGCCACCGTGGTTCATAAATGGTCATTCTGTTTGTATTTTTAACTAGGTTGCTTTCTCCGTAGGGTTCTTCTCCCAAACTTATTTCCTGTTCAGACAGGGATTGTCAGTTTGTCTTTTAGTCAGTTGTTTCCTATTCCTTTGTGGAAAAGGAGAAACTTTAATCGCTCCTTTCTTTCTAGTGTTAGTATGTTTTCATACTAATGAAAATAATGAATAATAATCATGCTACTGCATGATTTAAAAAAAACAAACAAACCTGATAGGCCCACAATAATCTATGCTAAAAATGCCAAGGAATGTTTATTTTTAACGTTTATTTATAGAGCCGCCGGTCATATATTGAAATCTGGGTGGCTCCCAATTACAAAATTAAAATAATATTGATCATAAAACAACATAATTTTAATGTTTGTAGTTTATGTTTTTATTTGGCTGCTCGCCGCCCTGAATCCTCAGGGAGAAGGGCGGTATACAAATTTAAAAATAAATAAATCAATAAATAATTCATGAATGCATTAAAACCATAAAGATTAAAAACTTGGCACCAAAGTTTAACTTCTGACACAGAGCCCCTCATAAAATCTTCTCACCTATTTTATCCTATCCCAGTGCTTGGGGGGAACAGCCAGATCTTCAATGCTTTTTGGAAGACTGGGAGATGGGAGAGCTGCCAGACTTTGGGGGCAGAATATTGTGTACAGTAGTGGCCAAAATTGTGGAAATCTTTTGGGGAAAGGATAGTTTTGATGTCTAATAACACCACTTTTTTTGGGGGGGGGAGTTTCAAGATAATCATATTCCATTGCTGGGAATAGCCCAGAGCTTAACCCAATTGAAAATCTATGGAGCCAACTAAAGAAACTTGTTAGTCAGAAGCGACCCAGCAATAAAACCCAGTTAATAGAAGCCATCATTCAATCTTGGTTTCACATTAGAACAGCTGCAGAACTAAAAAACTTGGTTCACTCCATGGGAAGACGTCGTAAAACTGTAATTCATTCTAAAGGTTACCCAACTAAGTATTTATTTTATTTTATTTTATTTATTTTATTTTTGAACTTGTATACCGCCCTTCTCCCTGAGGACTCAGGGCGGTGAACAGGCAAATAAAAACATCAAATACAAATATTAAAATACAGTTAAAAATATGTATAAATTTGGCCCCATTAATTAAAACAATAAACAAAAACAAAAAAACAATTAACTGACACGGTGATCATTTTTGTATATCTCGTATTTTCTACGTGTTTCACTTTTCTTCTTCATACTGTAAC
Organism: Arizona elegans; assembly: GCA_022577455.1. Taxonomy (NCBI): domain Eukaryota; kingdom Metazoa; phylum Chordata; class Lepidosauria; order Squamata; family Colubridae; genus Arizona; species Arizona elegans. The sequence goes on along the minus strand of JAKOOJ010000005.1, from coordinate 8,135,543 downwards.
TGCTCTTCTAATAGCAAATCCTTCATAAAAAAGTTATTGCATTACATTCCTGATTAAATTATCTTTCCATTGATATATAATTTTATGGTACTACTCCAAAAAAAAAAAAAAAGTGTTATTAGCTAGTTTTAGAAAATACACTTTTCCCAAAAGGTTTCCACAATTTTGGTCACTACTGTAAGGCAGGGGCCACTCCAGAAAATACAGGCTTCCTAGCTCCCATCAGATGGCAATATTTAGAGGAAGGGACCAGGGGAACAGCCATTTTCTCTGATCTGGGAGGATGAGTAAATATCCTTCGGGAAAGTTGTCCCACAGATAACCTAGAGATCTATGATATGGATTTGAAAGGTGACAACCAGCACCTGGAATTGCATTCAGAAGAAAAATGGGAGCCAGTGGACTCTCGCACAACAAAAATGTTCCATGGGAAAACCTAGAGGGAGCCATCACTGTCCATGCTCTGCATTCTGGACCAGTTGCAGCTTCCAAGGTGTATTCAAGGGCCACCCCATGTAGAGTGCACTGCAGTAATCTTGATGGAAGCGACCAAAGGCATGAGTGACCTTGAGCCAAATATTTGTTGCAAAATGTAAGAGAGGGAACCTCTTCTGGGTTTTTTTGTTTGTTTGTTTGATTGATTCTAGGTCTCAATGTGCTTTATTTAAAAGACTTGTCCTTTCAGCTGTCTGGGATAGTCAAAGCCTGACTTAGTGCTTCATGTGTTTTTATTTCCTTTTGTCCCTCAAGGGCCCTCAACTTCGGAGGCATCGGCGTTGTGATGGGGCATGAGCTCACCCATGCTTTTGATGATCAAGGTAACAGACAGTTATTCCACCTGGGGTGTCGGTGTTTGGGATTCTCATTCACCCTGCAAAGTCTTCTCTCTTTTAAGTGTAGCCAAAAAGCCAATGCAAATACTAGACTGCGCCGAAATGGACAGGTTAACGATGAGAATTAAGGGCAAAGAGGAATCAGAGTATTATTTAACATGGGACTTATTTTATAACTGGATAGAAAACAGAAGCAGAAATTAGTAGATTTATAATTAAGAATGATTAATAGAATAGAGTTAAATGTATATGTAGATCAGTGGTGGGTTGCCTCCCGGTTCGGACCGGTTCTATAGAACCGATAGTAAAACTGGAAGGAGGCTCCACCCCCTGACCCTGACGTCATCAAAACGCTTCTGCGCATGCGTGCGGCCCCATTGCAAACTGGTAGTAAAGGTAAATAGAACCCACCCCTGATGTAGATATATATATAAGCATAACATTATAAGCAATATTATTATTATTATTACTATTATTATTATAGGATTGTATTTGATTACACATTAAATTATATAGAACACCCAGGAGTGAAGAGCACATTGTATATACAATGAAAATTATGGCTATAATTAAGATGTGTAATATTATGTGTATCCAAAAGAGATTTGATACGGACAGTACACTGTCGTTGCAGAAATGAAAATGTGATGCATAATAAAAGAAAATGTATAATAAAAAACAATATATATATATAAAAAGCCAATGCAATCCTAAATTGCATTAACAGAGGGATTTAATCAAGATCACGTGAGATACTACTGCCACTCTATAAAGCCTTAGTAAGACCACATCTGGAGTACTGCATCCAGTTTTGGTCACCACACTATAAAAAAGATGTTGAGACTCTTTTTTTATATTTTGCTCAATAGTAGTAACTGTAAGAGGGATCTTGGAGTCCCAATGGACAACCATTTAGATATGAGCCAGCCGTGTGCAGCAGTTGCCAAAAAAGCCAACACAGTTCTGGGCTGCATAAACAGATGGATAGAATCAAGATCATGTGAAGTGTTAATACTACTTTATAAGGCCTTGGTAAGGCCACACTTGGAATACTGCATTCAGTTTTGATCACCACGATGTGAAAAACATGTGGAGACTCTAGAAAGAGTGCAGAGAAGAGCAACAAAGAGGATTAGGGGACTGGAGGCTGAAACATATGAAGAACGGTTGCAGGAATTGGGTTTCTCTAGTCTGATGAAAGGAAGGACTAGGTGTGACATGATAGCAGTGTTCCAATATCTCAGGGGCTGCCACTAAGAAGTGGGAGTCAAACTATTCTCCAAAGCACCAGAGGGCAGGACAAGAAGCAATGAGTGGAAACTAATCAAGGAGAGAAGCAACTTAGAACTAAGGAGAAATTTCCTGACAGAACAATTAATCAGTGGAACAACTTGCCTCCAGAAGTTGTGAATGCTCCAATACTGGAAGTTTTTAAGAAGATGTTGGATAACCATTTGTCTGAAGTGATGTAGGGTTTCCTGCCTGGGCAGGGGGTTAGACTAGAAGACCTCCAAGGTCCCTTCCAACTCTGTTATTCTGTTCTGTTCTGTTCTGTTCTGTTCTGTTCTGTTCTGCTCTGGTCTAGTCTAGTCTAGTCTAGAAAAAATGCAGAGAAGAGCAACCAGGATGATGAGGGGACTGGAGACTAAAACATATGATGAATGGTTGCAGGAATTGGGCATGGCTAGTCTAGTGAAGAGAAGGACCAGGGGAGACTTGATAGCAGTGTTCCAGAGTTTGAGGGGCTGCCACAGAGAGGAGGGGGTCAAGCTATTTTCCAAGGCACCTGAAGGCCAGACAAGGAACAATGGATGGAAACTGACCAAGGAGAGCTTCAACCTGGAAATGAGGAGAAATTTTCTGACGGTGAGAACAATCAACCAATGGAATAGAAGTTGCCTTCAGAAGTTGTGGGAGCTTCATCACTGGAGGCTTTCAAGAAGAGATTGGACTGCCATTTGTCAGAAATGGTGTAGGGTCTCCTGCTTGGGCAGGGGGTTGGACTAGATGACCTCCAAGGTACCTTCCAACAGATTAACAATCTGTTAAAGTAGGAGGTCTTTAATAACACTTTCCCTCATGGGCCTTTAGATCCATCACAACCACGGGAAGCTAATGAGCATCTCCATTGATCTTGTGACTTTTAAGCTTCCACTTTTTCTTCTGATGTTCTCCCTGTTCCATATCACTTCAAAACGCCTTCCCGGCGGTACTTGATGTACGACCACAATGGAGCCCAACATTTCCATTGCTAAGCAAAACGGTTGTTAAGTGAGTTTGGCTCCATTTTGCAACCTTTCTTGCCACAGTTGTTAAGTGAGTCACTGCAGTTGTTACGTTAGTTAAGATATAGCTGGAAGAAATGATACAGCAACGTATTGATTTTAAACCAGAGCTGTTCCTACTGGGTATCCTCCCTGAAAAAAATTAGTAAAGAAAATATTTATTTGATTATACAGGTAATAACAGCTGCAAGGATTGTTTATGCACAAAATTGGAAAGCAGAGAAAATACCTGTGGAAGGGGAAGTAATTTTTTTAAAAAAATTAGACTGTGCAGAAATGAATAGATTGACTTTGATGATTAAAGAAAGAGAAGAGTCAGAATACTTTAAGATATGGAATCAATTTTACCATTGGGTAGAAAAGAGATACAAATAACTAAATTAATACTTATGTATAAAAAGTGTTATGATGAGAATATTGTCTTAGCGATGAACTGTTGTAATGGACTGGGCGAGAATGAAGACAGAAGAAACAACAAAAAGAAGAATTTTTGGAGACCAAACACCAAGATGTCACATGGAAGGAATGACTGATGTATTTAATGTTTGTTTGTCTAAAAAATAAAAAAAAACTTTTTTTAAAAAACAACAACTATGACAAGAAATGTTGTATAACAGAGCAAGTGAATAGCTGTCTCGCTTAGCATCAGAAACTGTGGGATCAGTTGTGGTCGTATATCAAGGACTGCCGGGAAAGCTTTTAGAAGTCTTATTGAATGGAGAGAACATCAAAAGAAAAAGCTTAAAAGTCACAAGATCAACGGAGATACTCATTAGCTTCCCATGGTTGTGATGGACCTAAAGGCCCATGAGGGAGGGTGTCATTAAAGATCTACTTTAATTTGATCAGTTGTGGTCGTAAGTTGAGGACTACCTGTACTGGATGGATACTCTGGTCCAACAAAACAATTTTATTCCTTCCAGGCCGTGAATATGACAGAGAAGGTAACCTGCGTCCTTGGTGGCAAAACTCATCCCTCGAGGCCTTCAAGAACCGGACGGAGTGCATGGAGGAACAATATAACAAATATCTTGTCAACGGAGAGCATGTCAATGGCAAACAGACTTTGGGGGAGAACATTGCTGACAACGGGGGCCTGAAAGCTGCTTACAACGTGAGTAAGCCCCGGGGGTGAAAATTGTCCACCATGTTAAGGATATTCTTGGCTCATAACCGATGTTGTGGGTTCTTGAGCAGAGTACCCTTTGAGTAAACGCATGAAAAGTGACTGGGAGTGGTTGTGAACAATCATAGTTAACATACAAACACACTGAGTTGTTGTAGTCTTTTACTTTTTAGGAAAAAGTAAAGCAAAGTCCAAAAACAATCCAAGTCATACACAGATAAGACGAGAGTTAAAAGATCAATCCAGGGATATTTCAAGTACAAAGTCTTCTTACCAGTTGTAGTCATACACAATAAAACAGTTCTTCTTGAGTTTCAAAACAGGAACAAGTTCAATATCAAAACATTCAATAAATAGTAGAAAGCAACATTTAGCTATGATCAAACAGTGATCATGCAGAGAGATGAGGTAGAGAGTTACAGCAAATAAGCAGGTAAAATGGTATAGTATCCACACAAGCCATGATCCTGACTTCCCTTAAGTACATTGGCTACAGAGCTTAGCCAATCAGGATACAAGATGATGCAATACAGTCTTAAAGCAATATTACCTTTCTGATTGCAAACATACATTGCTGGTTTATATATTACCTGACCAACTAGTTAGACAAATAACCATTTCCTAACACACCCCACTGGAACACATACTGTATCACAGGGAGCAATCTGGCAAACCTCAAAACGTCTTCACCAGAGGTCCCAATTCCTGGAGGGAAGGGGCAGGATTCACACACTTCCTGAGTCTCGGAGTAGAGATGTCGTAACCTCTTGTTGGTTTTGCAGGCTTACAAAGCTTGGCTGAAAAAGAACGGGGAGGAGAAACACCTCCCTTCCGTGGATCTTACGAGTCACCAGCTCTTCTTTTTGGGATTCGCACAGGTAAACGCCTCGGCATGTTTTTGCTCTCCCTACTGGTTGTACCCCTTTTTCTGACCAGCGTCTTAAACCTGGTGCCTCCCTGTTAACCCTTTAGCCCGGACTAAACACCAGAGTTAGGACCATAGACAGGGGTGGGCTTCAAAAATTTTAGCAAGGGATTCTCTGCCCGGTTGCTGGGTAGGTGTGGCCATGGTGGGCGTGGCCTGCACCACGGTAGGGGGGGCGTTTTTGTCCTCCCTGGGCTCCGGAGGCTTTCCTCGAGCCTCCAGGAGGGTGAAAACGGCCTCCCCAGGCTCCGGACGCCCTCTGGAGGCTGGAAATGGGCCTGTTTCCGGCCTTCCCGAGCTTCCGGTAGGCCTGTTTTTCACCCTCCCTGAGCCTCATCCAAAACGGGCCGCATAAGGGCGGGCTGTGCGGGGTCAGCAGGAGTGGTATTTGGGGGTTCTCTGAACTGCACAGAATCTTAGCTAGAGGTTCTCCCGAACCAGGGGTGAAATCCAGCAGATTCCGACAGGTTCTGAAGAACCCGTAGTGGAAATTTTGAGTAGTTTGGAGAACCGGTAGGCGGTAATTTTGAGTAGTTCGAAGAACCGGCAAATACCACTTCTGGCTGGCTCCAGAGTGGGGTGGGAATGGAGATTTTGCAGTATCCTTCCTCCAGGAGTGGGGAGGGAATGGGGATTTTGCAGTATCTTTCCCCTGCCATGCCCATCAAGCCACACCATGCCCACCAAACCATGCCCACAGAACTGGTAGTAAAAAAAAATTGGATTTCACCACTGTCCCGAACCCCTGAGAACCCCCAGCTGCCTACCCCTGACCATAGATGGCGTTGATTTTATCCACCATTAAATTACTAACCACCAGGTTGCAAGAACACAAGCGAGCGATCAGACGAGGAGATCCAAACTCATTGATAGCCTCACATTGCAACGAACAAAGACATGCATTCCATTTTGCAGTTACTAAGATTGTTGGCCAAGCAGGTACAAAAATAGCCAGGGAAATGATTGAAGCCTGGGAAATAGGTCCTTGTCAGTCAACTGGAGTGCTGATTTACCACCAACTTATCAGGGACTTAAGAGCCAACCACTGGCCATTAACACACCGATCAACCAATAGACAGCACCAAATAAATACGATGCATAGAATAGACCAAAGCACCCATTCCAGCTTATCAGGTACTTGTAACTTCCTTCAAACAGTCACTAAATGAACGGTCACTAAGTCAAGGACTATCTAGTAGAAGTAACAAGAATCAGTGTCTTTTGGCCCAAATCTGGCTCACCTAAAGCAAACAAACTAGAATAACAGACTTGGATAATAATATCAAAATAAGCTTGGAGCAGAGGTGGGTTTCAGCAGGTTCTGACCAGTTCTGGAGAACCGGCAGCGGAAATTTTGAGTAGTTCGGAGAAGCGGTAGTAAAAATTCTGACTGGCCCCGCCCCGTTCTATTCTCTGCCTCCCAAGTCCCAGCTGATCGGGAGGAAATGGGGATTTTGCAGTAACCTTCCCCTGGAGTGGGGTAGGAATGGAGATTTTACAGTATCCTTCCCCTGCCATGCCTACCAAGCCATGCCACGCCCACCAAGCCACACCCACAGAACCAGTAGTAAAAATTTTTGAAACCCACCACTGCCTTGGAGGTCTTCTAGTCCAAACTCCTGCCCAGGCAGGAATTTCTATACCATTTCAGACAAATGGTTGTCCACTCTCTTCTTAAAAACTTCCAGTGTTGAAGCATTTACAACTTCTGGAGGCAAGTTGTTCCACGGATCAGTTGTTTTAACTGTCAGGAAATTTATCCTTAGTTTACTAAATCTCTTTGAAGACACAACACAGCTTTCTTAAGATACAAAACGCTGGGCTCCTAGCAAAGGATTGGCAGTTTGTTGGGCGGCCTTGTAACAGTAACAGAGTTGGAAGGGACCTCGGAGGTCATCTAGTCCAACCCCCTGCTCACGCAGGAGACCTAGGGATTCGAACCGCCAAACTGCCGACCTTCCTGATCGACAAGCTCAGTGTCTTAGCCGCTGAGCCACCCAGTGGCTTGAGCAAAGGCAGGACAGAGCTGATATAGGAGCCTGGATAGCTCAACAGACAGAGCACTGTAATTTAACACCAGCTGTCTGCAATTAAAAGTAAGATCGAATCTCGCCAGGCTCAAGGTTGACTCAGCCTTCCATCCTTTCTAAGGTAGGTAAATTGAGGACCCGGTTTGTGGGGGCAATAAGCTGACTTTGTATAAATATACAAAAGGATGAAGGCTATTGCTTAACGCACTGTAAGCCGCCCTGAGTCTCCGGAGAAGGGCGGCATATAAATCAAATTAAAAAAAAAAAAAAAACCCTTGGCCCAATATTTGCCAAGGCAAGACAAAGAAGGTGTAAATTACAGCCGGACATCAGAATGTTGTTGATGCTACATGACCTTATTATTATTTTTCCCTTCTTACTAGGTCAGCGTGACAGCTATATTAAATCTGAGATATAGTCAGCAAATAGAAACAATTGGGATTATTGGGCCATGGGTTCCTGTCTGATTCCTATTCCTGTCATCGCACAAGGTCCCTTCAGCTCACTTTGAATGTTTTCTTACAAGGGCACTTTGTATAATTCATGCATACGGGATGTACCTCATGGGTTTGGCAGTGAATTTAGCTGACATGTGCGTCAGTGGGTTCAAATGCTGAATGCAGCTCAATATCAACATGGGGCTACCCTTGAAAAGTGTTCAATGGCTACAGTTGGTCCAGAACACAGCCGCGCGAGCTGTCGTGGGTGCACCTAGATACACCCACATTATACCAATTCTCCGCGAGCTGCACTGGCTCCCTATTGGTCTCCGGGCACAATTCAAGGTGTTGGTTATTACCTTTAAAGCCCTACAGGGCTCAGGGCCAAGTTATCTTCGAGACCGCCTTCTACCACATAGCTCCCAGCGACTGGTAAGATCCCACAGAGTTGGTCTCCTCAGGGTCCCGTCAGCTAAACAATGTCGGCTGGCGGGCCCGCGGGGGAGGGCCTTCTCTGTGGCTGCCCCAGCTCTCTGGAACCAGTTACCTCCACCCCCACCCTATTGGCCTTCCGAAAAGCGGTGAAGACCTGGCTTTTCCGGCAGGCCTGGGGCCGTTGATCTCGCTCTTGTGATCTGGCGAGATCCGGCCATGAATGGCGTGAATGAGTTTTTAATGTTTTTAATGTTTTTAATTTTTAAATGTTTTTTTTTATAATGATTTTTAAAAATGTATTGTGAGCCGCCCTGAGTCTTCGGAGAAGGGCGGCATATAAATTGAATTAATTAAATTAAATTAAATCAAATTAAATCAAATAAGGAGAATCAGTTTGGTCTAGTTGTGAAGTTACCAGGCTAGAAATCAGGAGACTGTGAGTTCTAGTTCCTCCTTAGACATGAAAGCCGGATGGGTGACTTCGGGCCAATGACTGGGAAATTGGGAGTTCTAGTTCTGCTTTAGCCATGAACATCAACTGGGTGACTTTGGGCCAATGACTAGGAAATTGGAGTTCTAGTTCTGTTTTAGCCATGAACATCAACTGGGTGACTTTGGGCCAATGACTAAGAAATTGGGAGTTCTAGTTCTGCTTTAGCCATGAACATCAACTGGGTGACTTTGGGCCAATGACTAGGAAATTGGAGTTCTAGTTCTGTTTTAGCCATGAACATCAACTGGGTGACTTTGGGCCAATGACTAAGAAATTGGGAGTTCTAGTTCTGCTTTAGCCATGAACATCAAGTGGGTGACTTTGGGCCAATGACTAGGAAATTGGGAGTTCTAGTTCTGCTTTAGCCATGAAAATCAACTGGGTGACTTCAGGCCAATGACTAGGAAATTGGGAGTTCTAGTTCTGCTTTACCCATGAAAATCAGCTGGGTGACTTCAGGCCAATGACTAGGAAATTGGGAGTTCTAGTTCTGCTTTACCCATGAAAATCAACTGGGTGACTTCAGGCCAATGACTAGGAAATTGGGAGTTCTAGTTCTGCTTTAGCCATGAACATCAACTGGGTGACTTTGAGCCGGTCACACACACTCAGCCTAATTCACCTCACAGGGTTGTTGTTGAAGGGATAATAGGAGGAGGAAAATATATTAGATATATTTGCCATCTTGAGTTAGTTGTAAAAATAATAAAGGTGAGGAATAAATACCGTATTTTTCGGATTATAAGACGCACTCCCCCCCACTCCCAAAGTGGGTGGAAATGTCTGTGTGTCTTATAGAGCAAATATTGCGGCAGGGGGGAGGAGAGTTGGTATGGCGCCGATCAGCTGTTCTAGGCGGCCGGGATTGCTACCACCGCCTATTGCCACCGCCACCCATTTGTGGCAGCAGCGAATGGCCCATGGCGGCGGTGAATGGCCTGCGGTGAATGGCCCGTGGCGGCGGCGAATGGCTGGCAGTGGCAGCAAAAGGGCGGCGGCAAATGGTCCACAGCGGGGGCAAACAGACCATGGCAAATGGGCTGCGGCGAACGGAGGCAGATTTTTTTTTCTTGTTTTCCTCCCATAAAGCTAATGTGTGTCTTATAGTCCAGAGTGTCTTATAGTCTGAAAAGTTAAATAAATAAATGAATCAATCAATCAATTTTTCAGCCACCCTGGTAAATACAGGTAGCAAGGAAGCAATCCCGCCCCTCAACGACCAAGGAAAGAGGTTTCACACGGAGTCTCATTAATCAGGCTTATTGCCAGCAAAAAGGGTTAGGTGGCAGTTTTACTTGAAAACAAAGCACAAATCAATTTTTCAGCCACCCTGGTAAATACAGGTAGTCCTCAATTTAAGACTATTCAGTTAGGGACTGTCCAAAGTTACAACGCATTCTGAAAATGCTATTTACCACCTTGTTTCAAAGTTCTGATGGCTGCCCCTCCCTCCCTCCCTCCCTCCCCCCCACCCCATGGTCTTATGACTGCATCTTTTGAGTGCTTGGCGAGCAACCCACAATTACAGCTTTTTTTGTCATCTGTGATCGAGTAAAAAAAAAAGACACCAGTGGTCCTTATGACAAAATAAACATGTCACAGCTTTCTGGAAATCCCTCTAAGCAGAAACTGCCTTGTTTTCCAATAAATGTTTAATTGTCCACGATCAACAAATCTCCTGAGTAAGGAAGCAATCCCGCCCCTCAACGACCAAGGAAAGAGGTTTCACACGGAGTCTCATTAATCAGGCTTATTGCCAGCAAAAAGGGTTAGGTGGCAGTTTTACTTGAAAACAAAGCACAAAATCAACACTAGATTTAATTTATTTAATTTATTTAGTGAGTAATTAAAGAGGGAGTCTCCGTAAATTGCCTGAACGTCTTTCCCACAGATTGCTTAATTCTAGGACTGAGCCTCACTTTTTTTTTTTTTTTTTGCTTTAATTTATATGCCGCCCTTCTCCGGAGACTCAGGGCGGCTTACAAGGCGTTAAGCAATAGCCTTCATTCTTTTGTATATTTATACAAAGTCAGCTTATTGCCCCCACAAACTGGGTCCTCAATTTACTTACCTTAGAAAGGACGGAAGGCTGAGTCAACCTTGAGCCTTGGCGAGATTCGAACCTGCAGTAATTGCAGGCAGCTGGTCTTAATAACCAGCTTAATAACAGGGTGCCTTAGACCACTGTACTACCAAGGCTCTTAAGGGGTAACATTCAAATATCACCCTTTCCTTATTTTTCTCCTTTTTTCTCCACCTTCCACAATTACGACCACATCGCCCGAACACAATTGAGCCCAAAATTTCTGTTGTTAAGAGAGCTTTGCCCCATTTTATGACCTTTCTTGTCATACTTGTTAAGTGAATCGCTGCAGAGGTTAAGTTATAGGAAGCCGGTTGTTAAGTGAATCTGGATTCCCCATGGACTTGGCTTGTCAGAAGGTTGCAAAAAGGGGATCCCGTGACCCCGGAACATTGCATAACCGTCATAAATACGAGTCAGTTGCCAAGCTCCTGAATTTTGATCATGTGACCATGGGGATGCTGCTGTTGTACAGGGCTGGTATTCACTTACCTTTGCTGCCGGTTCGCAAATGTGGGCGCGCATGATGGCATGTGCAGAGCCTTCCGTGAATGCGCAGAGCATCAAAAATGGGATGTGATGACATCCGGGCAGATGGGTGGAGCCTCCCGCAGCTGCCGCTACCAGTTCGCCCGAACTAGATAGAACCAGTTGAATAACACCACTGCTTTTGTAACTAAGAATGGTCGTTAAATGAGCTGTTGTAAGTGGAGGACTACCTGTCCATCTGTACCCCCAAATCAACTTAGATGAAATTCGGCTACGTCTAACCAAATCAACCCCGTAGTGCACGCAATGCAACTCATTTGACCTCCTCTGCTTAATAGAACAGAACAGAACAGAACAGAACAGAACAGAACAGAACAGAACAGAATAGAATAGAATAGAATAGAATAGAATAGAATAGAATTCTTTATTGGCCAAGTGTGATTGGACACACAAGGAATTTGTCTTGGTGCATAGGCTCTCAGTGTACCTAAAAGAAAAGATACATTCGTCAAGAATCATAAGGTACAACACTTAATGATAGTCATAGGGAACAAATAAGCAATCAGGAAACAATATCAATATAAATCGTAAGGATACAAGCAACAAGATTACAGTCATACAGTCATAAGTGGGAGGAGATGGGTGGTGGGAACGATGAGAAGATTAATAGTAGTGCAGACTTAGTAAATAGTTTGACAGTGTTGAGGGAATTATTTGTTTAGCAGAGTGATGGCATGGGGGGAAAAAAACCTGTCCTTGTGTCTAGTTGTTCTGGTGTGTAGTGCTCTATAGCGTCATTTTGAGGGTAGGAGTTGAAACAGTTTATGTCCAGGATAATGAGCGCTCTGCTAATCGTCTTCCTTCCCATGCAGGTATGGTGTTCTGTGAGGACCCCGGAGAGCTCCCACGAGGGCCTGATGACGGATCCCCACAGCCCTGACAAGTTCCGGGTCATCGGCACTCTCAGCAACTCCCGGGACTTTATAGAGCACTTTGAATGCCCGATAGGCTCTTTCATGAACCCTGGGAGATATTGTGACGTATGGTAGGGAAGGAAGAAAGGGAGGGAGGGAGGGAGGAAAGAAGGAAGGAAGGAAGGAAGATAGGTGGAAGGGAGGGAGGGAGGGAGGAAGCAAGATAGGAGGGAGGGAAGATGGAAGGAAGGAAGGAAAATAGGTGGAAGGAAGGAAGGAAGGAAGATAGGGAGGGAGGGAAGATGGAAGGAAGGAAGGAAGGAAGGAAGATAGGTGGAAGGGAGGGAGGGAGGAAGGAAGGAAAAGAAAGGGAGGGAAGATGGAAGGAAGGAAGGAAGATAGGTAGAAGGGAGGAAGGAAGGAAGGAAGGAAGCAAGAAAGGGAGGGAGGGAAAATGGAAGGAAGGAAGGGAGGAAGATAGGTGAAAGGGAGGGAGGAAGGAAGCAAGATAGGGAGGGAGGGAAGAAGGAAGGAAGGAAGGAAGGAAGGAAGGAAGGAAGGAAGGAAGGAAGGAAATAAGTTGCATCTCTGGCAGTTCCTGTACATCCATCCATCCAGCTGTCCACCTGCACAGTCCTGCTGACTTTGAAGCACTTGGCAACCCTGCCTGGACATCTTCAGTTGGTACAAATTCTTCTCTTTGAACACCAGGACCAAGAGAAGCAGAACCTCTTGCCTTCCTTCCAAGACTACTACTTTTCTTAGGTCAGGAAGGAGCAAACGCGCCCCGTCCTTCTCTTAACCAAGCACCTTCCTCCGGAGGATCCGCAGAGAATCTCCAGCGCAACCTCTTTGGCTTTCCTTCTCATCTCCAGCTAACTCAGGGGGCTTGGCCAATCCTTTGCAGTGCCCTGATGCCATGTTTCTTCTGCTTCTCTAGATCAGCTTTGCAGCTTTGCTGTTGTGGGGGGGAGGGGGTGTAGGGGGAGATGGGTCTAGGAGCGTGATGGCGAACCTATGGCACGGGTGCCACAGGTGGCACGCGGAGCCATATTGGTGGGCACGCGAGTGTTGCCCTAGCTCAGCTCCAGCGCGCATGCCAACTGATTTTCAGGCCTTCCGGTCCCTCCGGAAGTTGGGAAACTGGCTGTTTTCAGACTCCGGAAGGCCTCCGGGGGGATGGGGAAGGCTGTTTTTGCCCTCCCCAGGCTCCTAGAAACCTCTGGAGCCCAGGGAGGGGGAAAAAACGGGCCTACCGAGGCCACCATGCCATTGCGTGCCAAAAGCAGGGGGAAGTGTGTGGGGGGGGGGTCCGGTGTGCATGCGTGAGAGGGCGGGGCGCATTGAATTATGGATGTGGGCACCCGCACCCTCCACACTCCCCCCCCCCCACTTTTGGCACGCGAGGGCAAAGAGGTTAGCCATCACTGGTCTAGGAGGTATACCAAGAAGGATGCCTTTGCTCATTGAATCTTCAGGTTGGAAGGCGTCGCTCTCTGGATTCAGTGGTGGGGTGGGGATTCCAACTACAGCTTCCTAAGTTTATGGAAATTACACATTCCACAGGGAACCCCTTGAAACTTGGCCCTCTAGCATGGATTCCCAGAGAACCCTACTAAAATCAGAGCAGAATCCACCCAGTTGTCTTATGTAGTTTCTCCATCATCCAGGTCGTGGTTGTCCCAAAGGTGCTTTTTCCAAACAGAACAAAACAAAAAAGTTGTGAAGAAGCTTCTTGGATGAGAAGCGAAATGCTTTCCAAGGGGAACCCGCCCCCCCCACCCCGCCCACCCCCCAAGAAAGTCCAGTTGCCTTTTGGAAAAAGATCCTTTGGGACAATCCACTCAGTTTTACAGATTTGTTCCCAACACGCCAGAAGGATGCTTCTGAGAAGGTTGCAGGGAGAACAGGGAAGTGTCATCCTACTGCAGTGTTGGGTGAGAGCAGGGTTTTTCAAATAGGGTTCTGCGAAAGCTTGAATGGGTACCTTGGAATCAAAGGAGGGAGGAAAAAAACACAGATCTGTCTACAAATGATTTGGAGGAGGAAAAAACCCTCCCTGCAAGCAACTGAGCCTTTTCTTTTTGTAAGGAGAATGCGAAGAGGGTTCCTCCCCACCCCACCTTTAGTCACTAAACCAAAGTGCAGTATATCTCAGCTTCAGCATCTTTGAGTTGTGTGAACTTCAACTCCCAGAATTCCCTTGCTGGGGGAATGGGGGGATAAAAAAAGCAAGTACCTTTGGGACAAATCACCTGCCAGGGAATTCTGGGAATTGAAGTCCTCCCAGCTGAAAGTTGTTGAGATGGAGAAACACTGGTTAGAGCAGGGAGTCTCCAACCTTGGCAACTTTAAGACTTGTAGACTTCAACTCCCAGAATTCCCCTGCCGGGAGGAGGGAGACAACAAGTACCTTTGTGACAATTCGCCTGCCAGGGAATTCTGGGAATTGAAGTCCTCACAGTTGAAAGTTGTTGAGATGGAGAAACATTGGTTAGAGCAGGGGTCTCCAACCTTAGCAACTTTAAGACTTGTGGACTTCAACTCCCAGAGTTCCTCAGCCAGCTTTGCTGGTTGAAGTTGAAGTTGAAGTTGAAGGGAGTTGAAGTCTGTGGTGGGATTCAGCCAGTTCACACCTATTCGGGAGAACCGGTTGTTAATTTTCTAAGCAGTTTAAAGAACCAGTTGTTGGAAGATATCTTCTTTTGTTTTTTCCCACTTTACAGGGCTAATCCTGTAAGGAAGGCAGGAAGGAAACATTCTGGTGTTTCTAGCCTAAACTTTATTGCCCTGCTTATAGAAACTGCCTCTCTGGTTAACCCTTATTACATTGTAACAGCTAAGGTGAAGCGCCCATCGACGTGAGTGACATTGAGTTGACCATGACCACACGGTCACATGACCACCGAGCCACGCCTACCCAGCTGGTCATTAGGGCAAAGAATCGGTTGTTAAATTATTTGAATCCCACCACTGGTTGAAGTCCACAAGTCTTAAAGTTGCCAAGGTTGGAGACCCCTGGGTTAGAGAAAGAATAGGGCTTGTCAGCTGACATGGGCGCTGCATGAATTTTCCTATATTATATTATATTTTATTTTATTTTATTTTATTTTATTTTATTTTATTTTATTTTATTTTATTTTATTTTTTTATTTTATTTTATTTTATTTTATTTTATTTTATTTTATTATTTTATTTTATTCTATTTTATTTTATTTTATAATTTTAAACTGAATCAATTCCACAGCTTGGGGGAAAAAAAAGTTTGAAAAACTCTTGGGACAAAGTCTAGCTAAGATTGGGATCGTACCACAAGAGCATTTATCCCCGGTACGTACCTGGGTGTAATCAAAGAAAGACGGACTCTATTTTTCCTACCAATCAAGCATCCAAAGAAGAAAACAAAAGGTCAGGCATAGACTGTTTTCTCCGTCTTGCTTCTTTCGAATCTGGAGGAAAGTTGTTCGGGTTGCATCGAAAAAGGAAGAGAGACTGTACACCTGCCGAAGCACAATCCCATCCAATCACTGTGGAAAAGCCTTTGCTTTTGCTAGCGTTGCATCTCCTCAAGCTTTGTATCCCTTTTTCACAAAACGGAGGTGGCCCCCTCCATCAGTTGCTAAGAACCCCGAGCAAATTCAAAGCACACACACCGGGAAAAAAAAAAAACCCAAACAAACCCTGTATCCCAAGGAATTTTTTGGGAATCTAGCAGGAGACGGGAGAAGCGAGAAACAAATTCGAACTTGCTTCCGATGCGGTGTCATTCAATCCTTTCCCAAGCTCGTGATCGAATCCAAATTAGCTTGGCTGAGAAATTCCAAACTCGCTCCCATCTTAATTGAGCTTGGTGGAGATTAGTGCCTTGGATTAGTGCGTGTGTGTGTGTGTGTGTATGTTTGTGTCACTTGGGTTGGGGAGGGAGCGGGGAGAGGGCTGCTGTTGATGTCTTTACTATTAAAAGCACTTTCCGCTTGACTGTTTCAAAGTGGACTTCAAAACTGTGTGACGGAATTAAAAAAAGGGGGAAAAAAAGTGGAAAAATCCATTTGAGAGTGCAGCACCGTTTCCTGTTTTCAGCCTATCAGGAGTGACTCTGGATTGGCAGTTTAGTTACAGGAGATCCAATCGGGTGAAATGGTCCTGGTTCGGACCAGATTGCCCGATCCGGTAGCGATGGCTGTGGGTGGTTCAGAGAACAAGTAGCAAAAATCCCTGCCCGCCCCCCCGCATGCCCAACTGAGCCGCACAATCATCAGAGGCTTTTTTAAAAAAAAATTAAAGCATTTTTTCTACAACCTCTTTGGCCGAAAAATGCTTTTAAAAGCCTCTGACGATCCCAGCTGAGTTGCCTGATCACAGAGGCTTTTAAAAGCATTTTTTAACAACCTGTTTGGCCAAAGAGGTGCTTTTAAAAGCCTCTGACGATTGCAGCTGAGTTGCCTGATCATCAGAGGCTTTTAAAAGCATTTTTTTACAAGCTCTTCAGCCAAAGAGGTGCTTTTAAAAGCCTCTGACGATCCCAGCTGAGTTGCCTGATCATCAGAGGCTTTTAAAAGCATTTTTTTACAAGCTCTTCAGCGGAAGAGGTGGTAGAATAAATGGTTTTAAAAGTTAAAAAAAAATTGGCCACGCCCACCCATTCACATTACCCCCTCTCCCCCCCCCCCCACCAAGCCAAGCCCACAGAACCGGTAGTAACAAATTTTACATTCAACCACTGGATCCAATGGTAAATTTGTTCTGAATTGTGGCTGTTTAGCCCTGCTGATATTTCTGTTCTCTACCTGAGCAATGGTTTTAGACTCCAGACCCAGGCTGATATTACAGGATTCTTTCCATTAAAGTTAAATTAAAAAAAAAAAAAGAACAACAAAACCCAAAAGTAGGAAATAATATATTAGAACATAGGATACAGGTAGTCCTCAAATTATGGACGCAGTTGAGCCCAGAATTTATGTTGCTAAGTGAGAAATTTGTGAAATGAGCCTTGCCTCCATTTTATGACTTTTCTTGCCATGTTTGTTAAGTGAATCACTTGTCAAATTAATAACACGGTTGTTAGGTGAATCTGGCTTCCCGGATACTGAATTTGCTTGTGAAAAGGTCACAAAAGGTGATCACATGACCCCGGGAAATTGCAACCGTCATAAATATGAACCAGTTGCCAAGCATCCAAATGTAAATCTCATGGCCATGGGGATGCTGCAATGGTCATAAGCAGGGGTGGGATTAAAAAAATTTAGCAACCTCTGCAGTCAAGGCATTGCCCTGGTATTATATTAAGTATTTATATAGATTTATATTAAGTATTTATATTATTACATGAAGGAAAACAGTTCTGCTTTAAGAGTCCTCTGATACATAAGCGTTCTTTGAGCAGAGAACTTTTCCCCCCACTGTCATTCAGTCCAGAAATGAAGTTAAATCATTTGCAATAACGAAAAGCAGAGATTTCTTCAAGGGGCCCTATGCAAATCATAATCTCTCGGTTCAAATTGACAAGCTGGTTTGTGTGGAAGGACAGATTATCAGCGCTCAAAGAAAAGTCCACTTAGCCTAGTGATAAAGGCCATGCTCGGTGTGCAAAAAAAGATAAAGAAATTCTGCCCATTCCATTTACAAACCAAGGAATGAGACACCCTCACTTCAGTCGTGGTGAGGATGCTTTCATAAAGATTACCATAACCTCCTGGTCCTTTTCGAAACGTGTTCCAGTCCAAACTCTACATGGTTAATTTCAGTTAAGATCGGATGGATTGCTGTATGGAACAGATCTCTACCAAATTGCAAACAGGAGCACGGCTCTGATATGGAATGATGGGACCAAACAACATTCCTGGGTCAGCCAGAGACAGTTTTTATTGCGCAAGGTTCAGAGGCAGATTGGTTCTTGCTATCTGAACAAAGAAAGAGCCCTGGTAGGACTGCTTTTATACATATCCAAGACAAAGGACTTTGCTGGCACAGCAGTTTTCCATATATGGTTAACATACATCCATTATAAGATAATTGACATTTCCTAATTACTAAATTCCTATATTATTTTCTAGTTCATAAGATTATCGTAGCTAAACATCCTTTATTAGTTCTGTGGTTGCTGATGCTTAGATTTATGTCTTCCTTGGTTCCATATGGATGTCCTTACATCCTTGACAACGAGGCCCCTTCAGAAGATATATATATATATTGCCCAGGATGTCCTTGACAACTAGGTCCCTTCAAAAGATATATATATTATCCAGGATGTAATTTATCTGACTTAGTGTAATCTTCCAAACAAATATTGTTCTTCCAAACCAGCACATTTCTTTCTTACAATAGAGAGGGTTGTTTAGAGTTCATGGGGCTAAGCATGTTTTTTTCCCCTTATAATATTGTGAATAGAGAGGGTCCTTTAGAATCCATGTAGCTGACTCTGTCTGATTCCTATTTTATTTACCTTATTCACATTAGCTCGGTAAGCTATCGGACTTTGATCCTGGATTTGTCTCTTGAGAGAAACACCTGCAAGTGGTATTTATTTATTATTTATTAGTCCAATTCATATGCCGCCCTTCTCCGTAGACTCGGGTTGGCTTACAATGCATTATAGCAATAGCCTGCATACTTTTTTGTATATACCTGCTTAGTAGGGCTTTTGCCCCCACCACAAGCGGTTTTGTTCTATACAAAGTCAGTTTATTGCCCCCACAATCTGGGTCCTCAATTTACCTACCTTGAAAGGATGGAAGGCTGTCAACCTTGAGCCTGGTGAGATTTGAACTCGCACTAATTGCAGGCAGCTGGCAGATAAGTGCTAGCACTTAACAGCACTTTAGTCCGCTGCACCACCGAGGCTCTTTGAACCTTTAGTAAGGTGGCAATGCTTAACAGAATAACAGAGTTGAAAAGGACCTTGGAGGTCTTACAGTCACTGTCCTTTTCAGGCAGGAAACCCTATACCAGGGGTGTCAAACTCATGTCACACCAGCATCACATGATGTATTGAGACTTTTCCCCTCTTCGCTAAACCAGGCGTGGCCAGCGTGAGACGCATCCAGCCTGCAGGGCCACAAGTTTGAAAGCCCTGCCCTATACCATTTCAGACAAAATGGTTGTCCTGTCTCTTCTTAAAAACCTCCAGTGATATGAGCACCCACAATTTTGCAATTATTGCAGGGATTACTTTTTCTAAGTAGTAAGGCGGGAGTATGGCGGTATAGAAATTTGATTAATAAATAAATAAAATAAATAAATAAGTGTCAGGAAATTTCCAGTGTTGGAGCATCCACAACTTCTGAAGGCAAGGAGTTCCTCTGATTAATTGTCCTCACTGTTAGGAAGTTTCTCCTTAATTCTAGGTTGCTTCTCTCCTTGTGTCAGCGCCTCAGCGCTGGCATAGAGAGGAGAGATAAGCTCTGAACTTTTGCCTGCTAAATCCCTTTGAAGCTCGGTCATTGTGGAAATGAGGAGGGGGGAGACATTCCTGTGAAATGACGAGACAAGAAGTCAGGAGAGGGACTTGGAAGATAGCCAATGAGAAGCAGAGAATTGGGGATCGGAAAGGGAGGGATTGGGGGGCAAAAGGTCAGTCTTGTCCACATCGAGTCATGATCCGGTTGCTGTGCTCGAATAAAGAAAAGATTTCCTTAAAGATTGGCAGTTTGGAAATTCATTTATTTTGAGATAGCATCGAAGTCTGACACCTTGATTGGTTTCCATCCGTTGCTTCTTGTCTTGCCTTCTGGTGCTTTGGAGAATAGGTTGAGCCCCTCTTCTTTGTGGCAGCCCCTCAAATACTAGAATCCTGTTATCATTCACATCATCCCATCATTCTGTTTTTTAACAGGGACTTAGCAGCAACATCAGGGGCTGAACTGCACAAGAGCCCCCAGACCAGGGGTGGGTTCCACTTACCTTTACTACCGGTTCGCAGCGGGGTCGCGTGCTCTTCTGCGCAAGCGCAGAAGCATTTTGATGACGTTGGGGTCAGTGGGTGGAGCCTCCCGCCGATTTTACTACCGGTTCTATAGAACCGGTACAAACCGAGGGTCAACCCATCTCTGCCCCAGACCTCCGACACGGAACTGTTATTTCCTTGAGGATCTTTGTGATTTCTAGATTTCAAAGCATCACACAGATTTTAATTTTATGTGATTGTTCAGTGTACAATTGCGGAGCCTGGATAGCTCAACAGACTAAGCACTGTAATTTAACACCAGCTGTCTGCAATTAAAGTAAAATTGAATCTCGCCAGGCTCAAGGTTGACTCAGCCTTCCATCCTTTCTAAGGTAGGTAAATTGAGGACCCAGTTTGTGGGGGCAATAAGCTGACTTTGTATAAATATACAAAAGGATGAAGGCTATTGCTTAATGCATTGTAAGCCACCCTGAGTCTCCAGAGAAGGGCGGCATATAAATCAAATTTAAAAGAAAAAAAAGTGTACATACTTGGCATGTGAATTCAGCCTGTTAGGTCACGCTACTGTTCAGTATAGTGTACATTGAATGTACAGTATTTTATAACATATATATATATGAACCGAGTAGATGAGATTCTACTGAGCTGGAGCTACAAAAAAAAACCTTGGCTACGTAGGGAAAACCTGGCTAGAAGAAAAACACACATAAACCCTATGAAGAAGTAAGAAAATTGATACTGTGCCTTTACAGGGATGATATGGGTGTGGCCTACTGATGACAGCTAACGAGCTAGAAATGGATCTATTTAGGTCTCCCACCTAGCAGTTAGAGCTTGCTAGGTGTTAGAAAGGAAAAAAGCCCAGAACCGAGTAGATGAGATTCTACTGAGCTGGAGCTACAAAAAAAAAAACCTTGGCTACGTAGGGAAAACCTGGCTAGAAGAAAAACACACACACACACACACATATATATATATATGTATATATATATATATTTACAACTCATCATTTTATAACTTTTATAACTTTTACAGGTAGTCCTCAAGACCACAATTGAGTCCAATACTTCTGTTGCTGAGACAGTTTTGCCTCTAACCTAACGCTAACCCATTTTACGACCTTTCTTGCCAAGATTGTTAAGTGAATCACTGCAGTTAAGTTAGTAACATGATTGTTAAGTGAATGTGGCTTCCCCATTGACTTTCTTGTCAGGTCACCAAAAAAAATCACATGGCCCCTGGACACTGGAACCATCACAAATATGAATCACTTGCCAAACACCAGAATTTTGATCCCGTGACCACAG
Source organism: Arizona elegans (assembly GCA_022577455.1). NCBI lineage: Eukaryota > Metazoa > Chordata > Lepidosauria > Squamata > Colubridae > Arizona > Arizona elegans. The sequence continues at coordinate 8,114,280 of JAKOOJ010000005.1, read as the reverse complement.
GGATGGTCCAACGGTCATGTGTAAAATGGTCCTAAATCGCTTTTTTTTTTAGTGCTGCTGTAACTTTGAATGGTCGCTAAAATAACTGTTTAGTATACCTTAAGTCAGAAAATGGGTGGGTTGCTGTAATTCAAGAACCAAATAGACCATGTTGGTGAATACTGTATAGCTCTGTTTATTTACAGATTAACAGAGTTGGAAAGGGACCTTGTAGGTCATCTAGTCCATCCCACCCACCCAAGCAGGAGACCCTACACCATTTCTGACAGATGGCAGTCCAGTCTCTTCTTGAAAGCTTCCAGGGATGAAGCTCCCACAACTTCCGAAGGCAACTTCTGTTCCGTTGGTTGATTGCTCTCACTGTCAGAAAATTTCTCCGTATTTCCAGGTTGAATCTCTCCTTGTTAAGTTTCCATCCGTTATTCCTTGTCTGGCCTTGGAAAATAGCTTGACCCCTTCCTCTCTGTGGCAGCCCTTCAAATATAGAATAGATAGAATAACAGAATTGGAAGGGACCTTGGAGGTCTTCTAATCCAACCCCCTGCTTAGGCAGGAAACCCTACACCATTTCAGACAAATGGTTAGCCAACCTAAATGCGACTAAATAAACAAACAAACACAAACAAACAAACAAACAAACAAACCTCTTATTTAAAACTTCCAGTGTTGGAGCATTCACAACTTCTGGAGGCCAGTTGTTCCACTGGTTAATTGTTCTCACTGTCAGGAAAATTTCTCCTTAGTTCTAAGCGGCTTCTAATGTTGGGTTTTTTACCTGCCTGTCATTCAGGAGCTCAAGACATCTTTTACTGGAAGGTCTAAAACAAAAGGAGCTTTTTTAAAAAAATAAAATCAAATCACAGAATCCAACAACTCATTTTAGCAAACACCTTAGAACTAAGAAGAAATTTCCTGACAGTTAGAAGAACAATTAACCAGTGGAACAACTGGCCTCCAGAAGTTGCAAATGCTCCAACACTGGAAGTTTTAAAGAAGAGGTTTCTTTGTTTGTTTGTTTGTTTGTTTGTATTTATTTATTTATTTTGTCGCATTTAGGTTGGCTAACCATTTGTCTGAAGTGGTGTAGGGTTTCCTGCCTAAGCAGGGGGTTGGACTAGAAGACCTCTAAGGTCCCTTCCAACTCTGTTATTCTATCTACCTAACGCCCCTCCCATTTGAGCGACAGCCTACGTGGCTCTCCGGAGATTTTAAAAAAAAAAAATCTTGTGCCCCGATGCCTGATGGGAGTTGTAGTTCTCAACAGAGAACTAAGTCTCGCAGTGAATCGCGAGACTGAGCGTAGATCCTCGCCAAGAACTATAAAAAGTCCTCGCCAAGAACGATAAAGAGGGAAGAAGGCACGCCGGGAGTTGTGGTTTTCAAAACAAGGAGGCCTAGAGAAGCGAAGCTGGCTTAACGGGCCTTTAGGAACTTTGTTTCCCATGCGCCTTCGCGTCACGTCCGACCATATCGACCATGCTCCGGTTCTGCTGTTTGGTTCGAAAGTGAAACGGGAACCAACCTTCGGGTAGTGGATGGCCATTAGTCACCGTTTTTTTTTTTGCCAGGAAACGTTGAGCCTTGTAGTAGCCTGGTAAGTAAGTTTCCCGCCTCTGGAAATCTTTAAAACAAGGGTGCCTCTGAGCATGAGCAGAGGGTGCTGCTGAATATGGATCGTTAGAGGCTCCAGGCAGACGCAAGGGATGGTGGAGGGGAGGAGACCTCGGTTTCGCCAAATTTTTACTTGCTCCTTGATTTTAAATAAACTGATTTCGCTGCCGTGGTTGTATTTATTTTTCTTCTCCTTCGTTGTTGTTCTGAGCTGCCTTCTGTGCTTTTGTCAGCAGGAAGCTCAAATTTAATAGTAAGTGTATATTGCAGAAAATTTAATAGTAAGTATATCGCAGAAAAATTAATAGTAAGTGTATATTGCAGAAAATTTAATAGTAAGTGTATATTGCAGAAAAATTAATAGTAGGTGTATATCGCAGAAAATTTAATAGTAAGTGTGTATCGCAGAAAAATTAATAGTAAATGTTTATCGCAGAAAAATTAATAGTAAGTGTATATTGCAGAAAATTTAATAGTAAGTGTATATTGCAGAAAATTTAATGGTAAGTGTATATTGCAGAAAATTTATTAGTAAGTATCGCAGAAAAATTAATAGGAAGTGTATATTGCAGAAAAATTAATAGTAAGTGTAAATGTTTATCGCAGAAAAATTAATAGTAGGTGTATATTGCAGAAAAATTAATAGTAAGTGTATATTGCAGAAAAATTAATAGGTGTATATCGCAGAAAATTTAATAGTAAGTGTATATCGCAGAAAAATTAATAGTAAATGTTTATCGCAGAAAAATTAATAGTAAGTGTATATTGCAGAAAATTTAATAGTAAGTGTATATTGCAGAAAAATTAATAGTAGGTGTATATCGCAGAAAATTTAATAGTAAGTATATCGCAGAAAAATTAATAGTAAGTGTATATTGCAGAAAAATTAATAGTAAGTGTAAATGTTTATCGCAGAAAAATTAATAGTAGGTGTATATTGCAGAAAAATTAATAGTAAGTGTATATTGCAGAAAAATTAATAGTAGGTGTATATCGCAGAAAATTTAATAGTAAGTGTATATCGCAGAAAAATTAATAGTAAATGTTTATCGCAGAAAAATTAATAGTAGGTGTATATTGCAGAAAATTTAATAGTAAGTGTATATTGCAGAAAAATTAATAGTAGGTGTATATCGCAGAAAATTTAATAGTAAGTGTATATCGCAGAAAAATTAATAGTAAATGTTTATCGCAGAAAAATTAATAGTAAGTGTATATTGCAGAAAATTTAATAGTAAGTGTATATTGCAGAAAAATTAATAGTAAGTGTATATTGCAGAAAAATTAATAGTAGGTGTATATCGCAGAAAATTTAATAGTAAGTGTATATCGCAGAAAAATTAATAGTAAATGTTTATCGCAGAAAAATTAATAGTAAGTGTATATTGCAGAAAATTTAATAGTAAGTGTATATTGCAGAAAAATTAATAGTAGGTGTATATTGCAGAAAATTTAATGGTAAGTATATCGCAGAAAATTTAATAGTAAATGTATTTCGCAGAAAATTTAATAGTAAATGTATATTGCAGAAAATTTAATAGCAAATATAGAATTCTTGATTGGTCACATACACACATACATACAGTGCATTTTTTCTGAAACAGAGTATTTGGCCGGTTCACAAATTTAAACAGTTTTTAGTCATTTCAACTTCCTTTTTGCCATAATATTTATTCTCTCTATTTTTTTTAAAAAAACAATATTACCCTTCATCCTCACCTCTAATCTTAACCAAATTCCATATTTCCCTTTTATTCCATGTTCTACCCCTCAAATTTAATATCTCACGTAATACGATTCCTAGTATTTCCTTATATTCCTTTATTATCATTACTGATATTTCCCATTGTCATCTAGTTCAATATCCATCATCTTAGTACAAATTAATTAATTATGTGGTGTTACAATCATTCATTTCTTATAAGAATAGCCTTGAGAGGCAAAAAAAAATAAATAACAAATCTCAGAATTCAGACGGGATTTTTTTTTTTCCAAAACTGGGAGGAATTACAAGCCATGTGCTCGAAGGAGATGAAAAGTGAAAGTTCGTTGAATATGGGGAGTCAGTTGAAAAATGTTATCCAGAAATAAGAAGAAATTAAGAAGAGACTAGATAGCCACTTTTCTGAAATGGTAGGATCTCTTGCTTGAGCAGAGGGTTGGACTAGAAGACCTCAAAGGCCCCTTCCAGCTCTATTCTGAATTGAAAAATACCTTCCGAATGCATTGTACAAACACATATAATGTTTTAGTCCCTCAGTCTCCAGTTTGGCTTGTTAAATGGAAACTAGATGGAAAAGGAAGGTTTCTTTTAATGTAATATAATATAGTATAATATAAAATATAATATATAATATAATATATAATATAATTTATAATATTATATATATAATATAATATAATATAATTAATATTATAATATAATATAACAATATAATTAATATAACAACATAACATAACATAATATAATATATGTTCAGCAAACCTGAGTGATCCCAAAAAATGGCCTTGAGACTTCGTGTTCCTCAAGGGAACATTTTACTCATGAAGCAAACACAGAGTGGTAACGTACAAGTAGTCCTCGACTTATGACCACTATTGGACCCAAAATCTCTGTTGCTAAGTGAGTTGGCTAATGGAGTTTTGCCTCGTTTTTATGATTTTTTCCTGTCACAGTTGTCAAGTGATTCACTGCAGTTTTTAAAATTTGTAAAAGTATTGTTAAGTGAATCTGGCTTTCCCACTGATTGTGCTTCTCAGAAGGTTGCAAAAGAGGATCACATGTCACTGGAACCGTCATAAATATGAATCAGTTGCTAAGCGCTCAAATTTTGATCACATTGACCATGGGGATGCTGCAGTGGTCGTAAGTGTGGAAAAACAGTCACGTCACTTTTTTCCGGTGCCTTTATGACGTCAAATAGTCACTAAACGAATGGTTGTAAGTCGAGAGCAATCTATTGCTTATCTATTTAATATTCCGAATTGTTTTTAGACCTTGATAATATTGGATTTGCTTTTTCGACAGAGTAACTTTTTCTGCTTTCTTTAAAGGTCTTTAATTCGAAGGGGAGACACCAAACAAAACATACTCCAAGGAAAACATTGAACTCTATGGGAAGATCATTCTGGGCCTACCTTACTCTTTGCTAAGACTTTGGTATGCTAAAGTTTTTGGTTCTCCATCTTACTTTCCTTGTTTTGTTTTGGCAAGGGGCCATCTTTCAGAATACAGGTAGTCCTCCACTTACGACCACAACCGAGCCCAACATTTCCGCTGCTAAGTGAAACGTTTGTTAAGTCCATTTTTTCCCCCATTGTACGACCTTTCTTGCCAGAGATGTTAAGTGAATCACTCCAGTTGTTAAGTGAGTTACATGGTTGTGAAGTGAAAAGTGCCTTTTCCACTGAAGGTCACAAAAGATCCACAGGACTCTGCAACGGTCATAAATATGAGTCAGTTGCCAAGGGTCTGAATTTTGTTCAGGTGACCATGGGGAAGCTG
>JAKOOJ010000005.1:6169164-6266664 GCA_022577455.1 Arizona elegans | reverse complement strand
GTTTCTTATTTTTGTACCCACTCTTGGCAACATAAACATAGATTTTACACCTTGGATACCTGTAGTAGCAACTGCTGCCTACCTGACCAATGAGAAGGGGCTAATGAGGAAATTAAGCTGTGCCAATGCTCTCTTAGATCAGGGGTGTCAAACTTGTGTTGTCACGTCATCACGTCGTCATGTCGTCACGTGATATATCGCGACTTTTTTCCCCTTCGCTAAACTGGGAGTGGGAGTAGCCAGCACGTGACACATCCGGCCTGTGGGCCACGAGTTTGACATCCATGTCTTAGATCAAGGGCTGAAGGGATATTGGGAAAACAAATAGGAATTGTAAAATAGTTTATATACTACTACAATTACCCATAAGGCAGGGCTGTCAAACTCGCAGGCCGTGGGCTGGCTGCATCACATGCTGGCCACGCCTCCACCTGGTTTAGCAAAGGGGGGGAAAGTCCCGCTACATCACATGACGCTGCCGTGACGACGTGAGTTTGACACCCCTGCCATAAGGCAATCTCAGCTGACTAATAGATTATGAGGTTAAGTAAATTGAGGGAATGAGAAGCATTCCTAAGTCGTTATCATCAGTTTCAAGAAGTTCTACCCTGTTCTGAATGGGTTTCAGGTGTGAAATTATAAATACACAACTTGTACAGTCAGGCATACCCTACATCAGGGGTGGGCAACTACGGCCCTTTTACAACCTGTGGACTTCAACTCCCAGAATTCTTGAGACAGCCAAGCTGTCTCAGGAATTCTGGGAGTTGAAGTCCACAGGTTGTAAAAGGGCCACAGTTGCCCATCCCTGCCCTACATGATATTCCCTTTGTAGCTGAGCCATATTCCAAAATGTGCACAAAAATGTGGATAGCAGTAAGACAAGAAAATGGGTAAAAGGAAAGAAAACCAAACTTAATCTAGTGTCAGCGCTGGAAGCCATATTAGGCCGGAAGCTTCCATGCTGCCACCTTCTCATGTGTGGAAAAGTAGGAGGGGGGATTTAGTAGAGGGGTTGTCTGTAGACATAATAGCATTCTTCCTGTCAGTCAAGGTCAGGCCGATCCTGCATCTGGAGAAGGCGTGGTCGGAGTGCTGAGTCAAGATGGGACAGCGGTTGATTGGAGCATGTGATCGACTGAGGAGTGAGGGGATGGTTTGGGGGGTTTTGATTTACTGGGAAAACCCGGACCTCTCAGATTCGGGTTTTTCCAGATGTGCCAGTTTACCTATTCTAGTAAAGAGAACTTTGGAAAATGCTTGCTTCCGCGTCTTTACTCGGAGTTGGAGTTTTCTGGAACGCTGACATCTAGTTTACATCAATATCATCCACTCAATTTACCTACCTTAGAAAGGATGGAAGGCTGAGTCAATCTTGAGCCTTGGAGAGATTCGAACCAGCAGTAATTGCAGGCAGCTGTGTTAATAACAGGGTGCTTAGGGCCCAAATACCAAAACCAAATTTAATTGGTTTTAATTTTATTCCAATAATTTTTTGTTTCAGGGCATGTCCACCACCTATGATAATAGGCTCCTGGTAATTGGTGACATTTCCAACACTTAGCTGATTCATCTTTAAACATTTTTGCTAACTTCTCCGGTGGCATATGCCATCTATAAAACATTTTATATTGATTTTCCTTATATGTAGTAGACATCGTTAATTTATAATTCCTTTCCCATAGTTGTTGCCAAAAAATGGCAGAGATTCTAATGTACTTCCTTCGCTGGAAAATTCTTAAAAATTGAGGAAGATACTCAGAGATTTATCTACCTTGAAAGTAACTGTAGGAGAAAGAGTGGCAGAATCTAGGGGTGGAGTTAAAAGAGGAATCACTCTAGTATCCCTGTGAAGCCGCAAGAGGATCATGTCCAAACCACCACTCCCTTGAATTCTCTTGGCCTTCATCTAACTCTAAACAGCTGCTGGACATAGGCTTTTTAGTAACAAATCATTTTAATTGGACCTTCACATGTGGACCTGGTCTTTTGCACTGACATTAGGGTTCAGGAGTTGAACACAGGAAATGTTTTATGTCATATTGCATTATTGTCATAAAACGTTTAGGATTATTTTTATGACATATTTTATAAAATTTGCCAAATTTCAGTTCCACAGAAATCATGCATTCCATATTTTGGATGCATTCTGTAAGTTAGCCAGGGATGAAATGCTCCTGGTTCGGACTGGATCGCCCACTCCAGTAGCGATGGCAGCGGGTGGTTCAGAGAACTGGTAGCAAAAATCCCTGCGCCCCCCCCCCCCCCCAATGCCTAGCTTAGCTGCACGATCATCAGTCTTTTTTTTTTTTTTACTTTTAAAAGCATTTTTTCTACAACCTCTTCAGCCGAAAAAAATGCTTTTAAAAGTTAAAAAAAAAAGCCTCTGATGATCATGCAGCTCTGCTGGGATCGTCAGGGGCTTTTAAAAGCACTTTTTCTACAACCTCTTCGGTCGAAGAGGTTATAAAAATGCTTTTAAAAGCCTCTGACGATCAGGCAACTCAGCTGGGATTGTCAGAGGCTTTTAAAAGCATATTTTTTCTGCAACCTCTTCACCCACTCAGTCACATTACCCACCACCACCACCACCAAGCCACGCCCACAGAACCGGTAGTAACAAATTTTACATTTCACCACTGAAGTTAGCTCATTTGAAGCACTTCGGTTCAAAAATTCTTGCCCTACAACACACTGTTTTGCCCAATTAAAGATTACCGCCAATCAAACAGAAGGGGAGGGGGGACCGGCTTTATTGTCACTTTTTTCTGTGAACACACTGGCACACGTTAAAAAATAAAATTCTGATGCACGCTCTCAAAAGAAAATAAGCCAACATGTTGAAAAAGCTAACAGCACTATCTGGGATGGAATGTTTTAACAAAGTTTCCATTGCAATGACGACACAGCAGTTTCTCACCTCCCGGTTCATTATTAACTCTAGCATCATTTAATCCCTTTTAGCCTCTAAGGAGCACATTAGTAAACAAAATAGATGGCAGTGACGCCCTATATCCGTGATGGCAAACCACAGCTGGCACACAGAGCCCTCCCTGTGGGCACGCGAGCCAACACCTAGCTCAGTTCCACCATGCATGCGTGCACGTGCCTCCCACCACCTGGCTGATCTTTGGGATGGGCGGGGAGACGGGGCGCATGCGGGAGACGCGTGTGCATGGGCAGGGGGTGGGAGTCACATGCGCTTGCATGGGGGGTGAGGGTCGCGCATGCATGCGCGGGGGTGGGGGAAGCACAGGGAGCAGCGCCCCCCACGGCCCATTTTTGGGCCCAGGAGGCTGCAGGGAGGCCTGCTAGGGTCAAAAGGGGGCTTGGGGGGATGCGGTGTGCCACCCGATGGCCATTTTTGGGTCCAGGAGGCTGCAAGGAGGCCTGCTAGGCCAAAAATGGGGGGGCGCATGGGAGTCACATGCGCATGCGTGGGGGGGTGGAGCATGGGGGGGGTCATGTACACATGCACGGGGGGTGCATTGCATTATGTGTGCCAGCACACGTGCGCAGTGCCGGCACATGACGAGAAAAAGGTTAGCCATCACTGCCCTATATGGATTAGCCTTTAGCCTAGTTATTAGTCCTCCGCGTCTGCTTGTTTCCTCATTATATTGGAAGCTATTATATAACAACTAAATTTATATATATAGTGAACATCAGTCATCCAACGCTCCCTTTTAACTGTATATTTTTTTAACAATATGACGCCAATATTTTCTCACTTTTACAGGCTGTTTATTTCCAATCCCAATTCGATTTTTTTTTTTTTTGCTTTAATTTATATGCCGCCCTTCTCCGGAGACTCAGGGCGGCTTACAATGCGTTAAGCAATAGCCTTCATCCTTTTGTATATTTATACAAAGTCAATCTGGGTCCTCATTTCACCTACCTTAGAAAGAATGGAAGGCTGAGTCAACCTTGAGCCTGGTGAGATTCGAACTTGCAGTAATTGCAAGCAGCAGTTCTTAATAACAGTGCTTAGTCCACTGTACTACAGGCTCAACCTCTTATGAGAACAATTGATATAATGTGTTCAACAGTGATTTGTTGAAACAGAAGAAAAAGCAATAGGTTCAGAAACAGGTGAAACTTTTTTGTCGTTTTTCCCTACTGTGATGTACCAGAGCGAGGAACAAAACAGATCTTGAATGGAGACGGGTGCACTGTCATTCCTATGATGGGTTCTTCACTGAGCTTCTCCACTCCTTCTGGGGGCTGTATCCTAAATTCCCTCAGCAGGCTGGTGAACGTAATGAAGAATTCAATCCTTGCAAAGAGTTCCCCCAAATAAATCCGAGCACCTACATAAAAAAATGAAATAAAAGCAGAAAATTACCATTTCCCCCAAAATAAGACATCCCTTGATAATAAGCCTAATCGGGCTTTTGAGCACATGCGCTAAAATAAGGCCCCCCCCCTTGAAAATAAGCCCTCCCTGAAAATATTTAAACGCATGCGCAGCCGGTCCCCGCCATTTCCTCTGGTTTCGTCCACGTGCCCCAAAATAATAAGACCACCCCAAAAATAAGGCCAAGCACTTATTTCGCCGTTCAAAAAAAATATGAGACAGGGTCTTATTTTCGGGGAAACACGATACTAGTACAGGTAGATTCAACAGCTCATTTAGTGGCCATTTGAAGTTACAACAGCACTGAAAAAAAGTGATTTATGACTGTTTTTCACACGACCCTTGCAGCATTCCCATGGTCACGTGATCGAAATTCAAATCCATGGCAACTAGCTCATATTTATGACGGTTGCTATGTCCTGAGGTCATGTGATCACTTCTTGCGAACTTCTGACAAGCAGAGCCAATGGGGAAGCCAGATTCACTTAACAACCGTGTTACTAACTTAACAACTGCAGTGATTCACTTAACTACTGTGGCAAGAAAGGTCACAAAATGGGGTGACATATAAGCCTAAATGCTATTATTATTGCTATCATGACTTACAGCTGTAAAGGGCAGTGCCATTACTGTCCTAAGTCGAGAACTTCCGGTACTGAGTTTTACTGAGGTTATTTATTTATTACATTTTCAGTATTGTAAGAATTAATCTCACACCACCACCCGCATCCTAGAGAATGAAATATTTGGGGGATATTAGAAAGAGGTAGAATACTATATTTCCCCAAAGGAGAAATGGAGAAACATGTTCTTAGAGGCAGAAAGCAGCCCCCAGTCTTTCTTAACAGCCCCCAGCAGATGCCCATTAAGAAATCCTGAGCCAGCCTATTCACAAAATACCTTCACCTCCAGGTGATGGGATTAAGGACGGGACATTCATTGAGAAAAGAGGAAACAATACCTGTCCATTTAGAAAGGCAGACTAGAGGCAATAGATAACAGGATAAAAATCAATTACATATGCCTGACAGGAAGTGATAATCAAGAGCCATCATGTGCCTTTGCGAAACAAGTAAAACCAATCAAATAATAAAAACATACAATGCAAGCCTCCAGATTACAAAATGCTGTAAAAAAAAACCTATATAAAAGGCCATGTAAAACCAAACCAATAGGTCAGCTGTTCCAGAACTGCACGCTCTGTGTGTGTGTCAGGGGTGAAATGCTCCCGGTTCGGACTGGATCGCCTGATCCGGTAGCGATGGAGGCGGGTGGTTCGGAGAACTGGTAGCAAAAATCCCTGCCCTCCCCCCCCCATGCCCAGCTGAGCCACACAATCATCAGAGGCTTTTTTTTTACTTTTAAAATCATTTTTCTACAACCTCTTCTGCTGAAAAAATGCTTTTAAAAGTAAAAAAAAAAAAGCCTCTGATGATCACGCAGCTCAGCTTGGATCATCAAAGGCTTTTAAAAGAAAAAACTCTTTGCCTCTGACGATCCAAGCTGAGTTGCCTGATTATCAGAGGCATTTAAAAGAAAAAAAGTTTCTGCCGATCAGGCAACTCAGCTGGGATTGTCAGAGCCTTTTGAAAGCATTCTTTCAGTGAAGAGGTTGTAGAAAAAATGGTTTTAAAAGTAAAAAAAAAAATGGCCACGCCCACCCAGTCACATTACCCACCACCACTAAGCCACACCCACAGAACCAGTAGTAACAAATTTTAGATTTCACCCCTGGTGTGTGTGTGTCTGTGTGTGTGTTGGTTCTGCTAATCAATAAACATAGACTTTCTTTCCAATCAGCCTCCATGTTATTTCCAGTGTCTTTCTCCCACTTGGAACTGAACCAGATGGATTTTCCTCCCAACAGTATCTGTCACCCATCTCACCATCAGCCAACTCTAACAAGTTACCGTATTTTTCAGAGTATAAGATGCACCTTTTTCCCCTCTAAAAGGAGGTGAAAATTTAGGTGCATCTTATACACCGAATGTAGCCCCACCCACCCACTGGCCCCCACCCTTTGGCCTCTGCCTCGAAGCAGTTACCTCCTTGCAAGCAAACAGCAAGAAAAAACAACTCCTTTCAGCTTCAGCACAGCCTCATTAGCACAAACTGATTGGATCAGCCTCCCAACTCTCCGCTGATTTGCTCTCAGCTGTTTTGCGCAGGGCTCTGCTGCTTGCTGCAAAGAGGTAAATTGCTGGAGCAGATTTTTTTTCCCCTTGTGCTAATCAAGCTATGCTGAAAACGAAAATGAAAATAAAGCAGGCTGTTTGCTGTTTGCTGCAACGAGGCAAAATTGCTCAGAGGCAGAGGGAGATTTCTTTTTCTTCTTTTCCTCACCAAAAAAGGTAGGTGCATCATAAAACTCTGGTACGTCTTTTACTCCAATACAGTTGCATATTTTGGAAAGAAGTTCCTTAATTTACCTTTCCCCAAATCCCCAGTTAGATGCAGAGTAAATGTCATTTTGCCCTTTAACCAGCACTTGGCAGTGAACAATTTTAGTTCCAATTTCTTTCCTTACAACAAGCAAGAAACTTGCACGTTACCTGCTCCAAATGGGAGAAATGCTTTTTTTGTCACAAAATGCCCTTCTTTGTCCAGAAAATGATTGGGATTGAATTGTTCAAGAGTCTCCCATTGTTCAGAATCAAGAAGAACAGAGCGCAGATCTGGTAAAACAACAGCTCCCTAAAATGAAGAAAGAAAGAAAGAAAGAAATGAAAACATATAGACAAACTCAGTTCTTGTTTCTGGATATCCCGTTTCCATTCAGGTAAATTTCAAACACCATGTCAGACTGCGCACAGTGTGACTATTTTGAGACAACCCAGGAGCAAAATTCAGTAAACAGAGGTTTCTCTTTCAAATAGTGGTTTATCTACAAGGAATATATACATACATGTACTAGGCAAAGTCAGGCAATCAATCATCAACTATAGCATAGAAGCACACACGGAGAGATACGCCCTCGCAGGGCCTCTCTTATATTACAGTCTCTTAAAGGGATAACCCTGCTGACTCATTCTCATTGCATCATCATTTCAGTTTACAGCCTTACAGCAGCTGATCAGCTATTAAATCACCATTACCCTGACACACCATCATATGGGATTATTCTGCAGGCCATTTCTACTACCTCCCTTTTTAAATTTCTTCAACTAATCTTCCTTTTCTCTATAGTTTCCCTTCCATCACTGCCAACAGAGATTTCATCAGTATGTACGTAAACGAAAAATGGTTTGTGGTTCATTTTACTCCTGTTTATATTGTACTGTATTTGCCAGATACAGGTAGCCCTTGAGAAAATAAAAGAATAGGTGGATTTGGTAAATAATATTTCTAGGAACCAGTTTGCTATAATGGTTAAGGCAGAGGTCTTCAAACTTGGCAGCTTTAAGACATGTGGACTTCAACTCTGGGTCTCTGCCACATGGGGGGTGGGAGTCATGTGGGAGGGCTGCACGTGCATGTGTGGGGGTAGGGCGCATGCAGGGTGTGCGGGTGCATGCGTGGGGGGTGGGGTGCATGCGGAGGGGCTGCACGCAGATTGCATTTTGGGGGGTTGGGCGCGTGCTTCGGGCACTCGGTCCGGAAAAGGTTAGGCATCACTGATCTAAAGGCTACATTCGAACAAGGTGTTAGCATACAGAAGAAGCTCAACGGGGCTCCCATATGTAGATCCAGCTCTTAAAATGCAAATCTTGGAATTCAGAAAAATTCACACCTTGGGAATGAGAAACCCATTGAGGTAAATATCCTTTGTGCATTGTCTTGGTATTCCGAATAATGAGATGTATTTGCTTCTCATGATCTCATGAATCACAGCATTGGTGTAGGGCAGATTCTTCCGATCTCCGTAATTGATGGAGCGAGATGAAGCTAAGACTTCTTCTAGTTCCTTGTGGACCTTGTCTGAAAGAAACTTTTATTGAAGACCGCATAAATTACCTCAGAAAAGAAGCAAGGGGCCGCAGTGGTGGATTTCAAAATTTTTTACTACTGGTTCTGTGGGTGTGGCTTGGTGGGCATGGCAGGGAAAGGATACTGTAAAATCTCCATTCCCTCCTCAATCCAGGGGAAGGTTACTGGAAAATCCCCATTTCTTCCCAATCAGCTGGGACTCGGGAGACAGAGAGTAGATGGGGGTGGGGCCAGTCAAAATTTTTACTACCGGTTCTCCAAACTACTCAAAATTTCTGCTACCGGTTCTCCAGAACTGGTCAGAACCGGCTGAAACCCACCTCTGCAAGGAGGGGGGGGCGTGTTCAGATACTTTTTTCCCCACAAGAATTATTTCATGTGATTTCCATGAAAGAGATTCTGAATACTAACTAAGATGGATTGTAAAATCCTGATATCAGGAAAGGATTATTAGCAGACATTAAATATAAATATGTAAAAACAATAACCTAGCAATCCATTCTCTGGATCCACTGTTTCCCAATAAAGTTTACTTTTCTTTTTGTTTTTACAGATCTTACCTGCCACCATAAAGCAATATCTCCAGTACTTCACGCAAGCAGTAATTCAAGAATGTCTGGAGGTCCTGGGTTGCTTGTCTTTCAGATCCCTTTTACTTGTTCAAGAGAACATGCTAAGCACACCTTTTGTGCGCCTTTAAAAATGAGGTGTGAAAAAAGTGTTTCTGCCCTAGAACAGGGGTCTGCAACCTTAAACACTCAAAGAGCCATTTGGACCCATTTCCCACAGAAAAGAAAACACCGGGAGCCACAAAAACCCTTCCCGTGCCTGACTATTTCTTGAGCGGCCACAAAACTAGCATATGTAGTTGAATTAAACATTCTGTTTTCTTCTGAAACTTTTCTTTTCTTGGATTTATCCATGGTTGGCCTACCAGGGGTTGAAAAGCTCAATAAATCATGTGCTGGCGGGTGTCGCACATTGGCTGTTGTGAGGCATATTTTGAGTGACAGGGAGCCACAGCAGAGGGGTGAAAGAGCCATATGCGGCTCCAGAGCCGCAGGTTGCTGACCCCTGGACTAGACAGTTGCATTCAGCATGGCTAAGGATGAATAGAGGAAAGGCGTGGAACATTAATCAATTGTCTTTAGAGAGCGTTGAAGTCCTTTATCACCTCACTCAACAAATAGTGTCTTTGAGCCTCTCCCTTACACTGTTGATAATGATAAGGTATAATAACACCAAGTAGCTACTTTTAAGTGGTCATCAAGATTGCAGCATCAGCAATTCTTTTCACCTTGATTGTTATATTATCTCTTCTATAAGGCGATTTATCTTTTTTTAAAGAATCATCTCTCAAGCCTTCATGGCATGTGGCCGGATTAGATGAGGAACTGCATATTTCTGGGTGCTTTTGTCCAATGAGATCAAGCAGATGCTTTGGGTATCATCTAGTGCAGGGGGGTCAAACTCAATTTCAAGTTGGAGGACCAGCCGCTCCGAATCTGACCGAACACTGGTGAGGTCTCATATTAAGACCTACCTAGTGGCGATAAAAGCGGCGAAAATGAGTTATTTTGCCGCTCTTATCGCGTCATCAGATAATCGCCCAGCCGCCCTGTTTAGGGTGACCCGCTCCCTCCTTCATCTGGAGGTGCGGGATGATCCCTTGCAGGGTCGTGCTGAGGATTTTGTGCAGTATCTGTATGACAAAATCGCTCAGATTCGGGAAGGGCTGGCCTCTGACTGGGTATGTCCGGATGGGACGACTGAGGCAGGTCTTGAGAGTGTTACCTGGGGGGAGTTCGATCCTGTGGCTCCCGAGGACATGGACAGGGTCCTGGGACGGCTGAACGCGACCACATGTTTATTGGACCCATGTCCCTCCTGGTTGGTACTGGCTTCCCGGGAGGTGACACGAGGCTGGCTCCAGAAGATTGTTAACGCTTCTTTGAGTGAGGGGATCCTGCCGACCGCTTTGAAAGAAGCGGTTGTGAGGCCCCTCCTCAAGAAGCCCTCTCTGGATCCGGCTGTTTTGGCTAACTATCGTCCAGTCTCCAACCTTCGCTTCATTGCGAAGGTTGTTGAGAGTGTGGTGGCGCAACAGCTTCCCCGGTACCTGGATGAAGCTGTCTATCTAGACCCGCTCCAGTCCGGCTTCCGGCCTGGGCACAGCACTGAAACGGCATTGGTCGCATTGGTGGATGATCTCTGGAGGGCCCGGGACAGGGGTTGTTCCTCTATCCTGGTCCTGTTAGACCTCTCAGCGGCTTTTGATACCATCGACCATGGTATCATGTTGCACCGGTTGGCGGGGTTGGGGGTGGGAGGCACCGTGCTGCGGTGGTTCTCCTCCTACCTCTCTGACCGATCACAATCTGTGTTGACAGGGGGGCAACGGTCGACCCCGAGGCACCTTGCTTGTGGGGTGCCACAAGGGTCGGTCCTTTCGCCCCTTCTGTTCAACATTTATGTAAAGCCGCTGGGTGAGATCATCCGTGGTTTTGGGGTGGAGTTCCATCAGTACGCTGATGACACCCAGCTGTACATCTCCACCCCAGACCACCCCAATGATGCCCTTGAAGTGATGTCCCAGTGTCTGGAGGCCATGCGGGCCTGGATGGGGAGAAACAGGCTCCGACTCAACCCCTCCAAGACCGAGTGGCTGTGGCTTCCGGCGTCCCGATATAGCCAGCTGATGCCATCGCTGGCTATTGGGGGTGAATCGCTCGCCCCCACGGAGAGGGCTCGTAACTTGGGCGTCCTCCTGGATGCACGGCTGTCTTTGGAAGATCATTTGACGGCCGTGGCCAGGGGGGCTTTTTATCAGGTTCGCCTGATATGCCAGTTACACCCCTTTCTAGATCGGGACTCCCTACGCACAGTCACTCAAGCACTCGTCACTTCCCGCCTGGACTACTGTAATGCTCTCTACATGGGGCTCCCCCTGGGGTGCACCCGGAGACTCCAGCTGGTCCAGAACGCGGCCGCGCGGGGGATTATGGGGGCGACGAGGCGCTCCCATGTGACACCTCTCCTGCGCGAGCTGCACTGGCTTCCGGTGGTCTTCCGGGTGCGCTTCAAGGTGTTGGTGACCACCTTTAAAGCGCTCCATGGCTTAGGGCCGGGGTATCTACGAGACCGCCTTCTGCCACCAATAGCCTCCCACCGGCCAGTACGCTCGCACAGAGTGGGCCTCCTCAGGGTGCCGTCCGCCAGACAATGTCAGCTGGCGACCCCCAGGGGGAGAGCCTTCTCTGTGGCGGCGCCCACCCTTTGGAACAACCTCCCCCCAGAGTTACGTACAATAACAGACCTCCGGATTTTTCGTCGGGCCCTGAAAACCCATTTATTCCAACTAGCTGGGCTGGCTTGAGTCAAACTTTTAAACTATTTTAAATTGGAACTGTTTTTAATTATGGCCAAATTATTTAATTATTTTAATCAGTTTTTTAATCTTTCTATGTCTGGATTTTACTTTGGCTGTGCACCGCCCTGAGTCCTATACTGGAGAAGGGCGGTATAGAAATTAAAACAAATAAATAAATAAATAAATAAATTTCATTGAGGGCCACATCAGGGTTGTGTTTGACCTTGGGGGGTTGGGGTGGGTGTGGCTGGGGTGGGGTGGGAGTGGCCGGGGTTGGAGTGGCCAGCAAGACATGTGGTGCCTGTGGTGACCCGAGCACTCTGTCAGCAAAAACAGGCGCCAGAGCTCCATTTTTGGCCGCAACGGCCTCCTGCAACCCTCTGCCAGTGAAAGTGGAGCTCGCGAGGGCCGCCTGCGCCCCTCCCGAGTTCCGTTTTCACTGGCAGAGGTACCGTGGGCCAGTCTTTTGCTGTTTCCAGGGCGGCCCTGTGGGCCAGATCTAAACACCCTGCAGGCCGGATCCGGCCCATGGGCCTTGAGTTTGGCACCCCTGATCTAGTGGGACCCCAGGAGCATGCCTTTTCTGTCACAACACCTGATCTCTGGAATAGCAATAGCACTTATATACCACTTCACAGTGCTTTACAGCTCTCTCTAAGTGGTTCACAGAATCAGCATATTGCACCCAACAATCTGGGTCCTCATTTTATCAACCTCAGAAGGATGGAAAGCTGAGTCAACCTTGAGCCGGTCAGTCATTATAAAATCACTGGGGCTTGGCTCAGACAATTAAAAAGAAAAGAAAGGAATAAGGAGGATGAAAAAAAAAATACATTAACATGAATGACATACCTTTTTTTTTTTCAAATTATATCCCAGGAATGAGTTTGAACATATTACTCTCCTAAGACAAGAACACTAAAAATAGTTTCTGAACACTAAAAATTACCCCGAAAGGATCAGAAACTGTCTGTTCAACTCTAGAATATACATATATATTAATATTCTATCTGGCATGACTTTATAGCGGAATTTCACTTCCTGACTAAAAATTCAATTTTCTTGTCACTAATTTTGTCCCACCTTGAATATCCAGATGAGTTGCCATGAGTAGCAATGCCCATTGTAGAGAACCAGATGTTGAGTCTGTCCCAGCAATCAAGAGGTCAGCAATACAGTGAACCAGGTTTTCTTCATCGTATGTAGAATTTGGATCATTCTTGCTCTGTAGATAACAATGAGAAAGGCAAAATGTCAATTGTAGACATTCTCCTATTGTTACCAATTCTTCTCCAAACCTAGTTTCTCCCCTTACTAGTTCATAGTCCATCTTCTCTCTGGAGATAAAGATGGAACAAGACTAGAGACAATGAATATAAAAGTGGGACATAATTGTGAAACACAAGCTCTATTTTGAGAACTTCAATGGGACAAAATATTAGGAACAATTTAGAAAACATTATTCAGCTTTATTACATATCTTTTCTTTTATGTACACTGAGAGCATATGCACCAAGACAAATTCCTTGTGTGTCCAATCACATTTGGCCAATAAAAAATTCTATTCTATTCTATTCTATTCTATTCTATTCTGTTCTGTTCTGTTCTGTTC
Organism: Arizona elegans; assembly: GCA_022577455.1. Taxonomy (NCBI): domain Eukaryota; kingdom Metazoa; phylum Chordata; class Lepidosauria; order Squamata; family Colubridae; genus Arizona; species Arizona elegans. Next base: position 6,253,398 of record JAKOOJ010000005.1, on the reverse strand, counting down.
TGTTCTGTTCTGTTCTGTTCTGTTCTATTCTATTCTATTCTATCCTATCCTATCCTATTCTATTCTATTCTATTCTTAGATTGTTACACAGTCAGCTAGATGTTCAGACTGGGTTTGGCATTTTTCTCTACCTATCGAGGTATCTTCGCAGGATGGAAGTTGTTCCCAGTAAAGCTGCCTTTTGCAATTGACAGATGGCGAATTTGTCAAGGGGTGCTTCAGTTGTTTTGGGATTGTACAGCAGGCTGCTATGACTATTGGTACTACATTTGCTTTCTTTTGCCACAGTCATTTTATTTCTATTTGCAGGTCTTTGTATTTTGTTATCTTCTCCAGTTCCTTCTCTTCTACAGGTAATCCTCAACTTACAACAGTTCATTTACCGACTGTTCAAAGATACAACATCACTGGAAAAAGTGACTTATGACCATTTTTCATACTTACAACTGTTGCAGCATCCCCATGGTGCAACATGTGATCAAAATTCAGATGCTTGGAAATTGACTCATATTGATGACAATTCCAGTGTACGGGAATGATGAGATCAACTTTTGCAACCTTCTGACAAGCAAAGTCAATGGGGAAGTTACATTCACCTAACGACTTGTGTTACTAATTTAACAGCTGCAACGATTCACTTAACAACTGTGGCAAGAAAGGTTGTAAAATGGGGCAAAATTCACTTAACAACTGTCTCACTTTGCAACATAAATTTGAGGTTCTATCGTGACAGCATGCTGAGGACTACCTTGTATTCTGCTGCCTCCAAGTTATTGCCAAGTCCACTATCCAGACTTTTTTGTCTTTCTTATCATTTTTTTTATTACCTCAAAATAATGTCAACTCAAAGCTATTAACCTTTTCCTTTTAGTGGAGAGTGAAACATTATTTGTTCCTGCAAGCAGGAAAACCATTCACCAATCAAGTCACAGCATTCTGGGATGAAAGAATATGATTAGTCAATTGATGCTTCTCTTTATTAATCATCATTTTTATCTCTATAATAATCATATACTATTAAATGATATCCTTTCCCATATTCCAACTGGCCAATGCAGTAGCTAAAATGTTTTATTACCCCCATCCTTTGAATATCCTTTGTGGTGTTCCTTGGATTGCTTTATACTGCTCTTTTAAAAAAAAAAAAAACTGTCTTATCCTTCCTTATAGGCATAGCTACTTAAACAAGAATTAGGAAATAGGTCATGCCAACCAATCACATGGGTAAAGAGTCAGAAAGCTGACCTAGACAGCAATAAGCAAGAACCATAACTTAGGCAAAAAGGAATGAGTCTTTTTTTAAGTCAAGAGAAAACACAATTACATTTGGAAGCACTGTATTTTTCGGAGTATAAGACGCACCTTTTTCCCCCCAAAAAAGTGGGTGAAAATCTGGGTGCATCTTATACTCTGAATGTAGCCCCACCCAACCTCACAAATGGAGAGTTCAGAGGCTGAAAAAAGCCTCTGAAAGAAGCTTCAGAAAAAAAGCCTCCAAACAGAGCTTCATAAAAAAAGCCTCTGAAAGGCTTTTATCTAAAATAATATGGCAAGCAGCAAAAGAAGAATCAGTAAAGGTTCTAACCAAACTATGCTAACAAATTTGGAGAATGACACAATAACCAACAGATCGGAAGAGGTTAATTTATATACCAATACCAAAGGAAGGAGTTTGAACAGTCTTTCAGAAAAAAAGCCTCCGAAACAGAGCTTCAGAAAAAAAGACTCTGAAAGAAGCTTCAGAAAAAAAGCCTCCAAACAGAGCTTCAGAAAAAAAGGCTTTTTTTCTGACGCTCTGTTTTGGAGGCTTTCAGAGGCAGAAAAAAAAGTTTTTTCTGAAACAGAGTTTCAGAAGCAGAAAAAAAAAAGCAAGGCACAGAGCTCACAACCAACAAATCTGTTGCTAAAATTCACCTCTGGGAACAGCTGATTGGGGATATTCCGGGAGGCCGATCCACCCACCAATCAGCTTTTTTCTTATTTTCCTCCCCAAAAGCTAAAGTGCGTCTTATACTCCGAAAAATACGGTAGCTTCGACAGATAGCTCCCTGATTGATTGGAGTATATGGGGGAGGAGTACAGTGTCAGAGTTTGTTGCAGCACACACAATCAGACACACAATTAAATAATTCTGCAGGATTCATCTACATAAGAAAATGTCTTTATGTACAAAACCATTGTAGGTTTTTCCATGTTGTAGAGAAGAGAAATAGCAAATACAAACACAGCACAAAATGAAAACACAAAACAGAGATGGCAAAATGGAGGAGAGAGAAGCTAGTTCTCTCAAACCTATATACAGAACAGTTAAGCTACACCCAGGCTCCAAACTGTTTCTTGTGGCCCCATACAACAAATACTGTTTCAGTTACCAAACAGTCCTCATTGGCTGACCTGTTGCTATCCCTATTCAATCAGCCCCCATTGGCTGACCTATTCCAGTCTATGAATATTCATACTCTGACATACAGCATATTCAGACAGTAAATGTTCTATTTTTATAGCTACTCTTAATAAAAGTAATTTTAAACTTCATTTGGAGTGGCTTTCCTTGTCTGGTCAATTTGGTGAGGTTGATACATATCTATCATATTTTTGATCATGATAGGAACAACTGCTGATCCCTTTTAGCTGTGAACTAATAGTATGTTGGTAGTAGTTTCTATTGCAATTAAACCAACTGTAGTAATATTGTCTACACAAGGGATTACGGCAGGAGGAGGGAATAGCTGGCAATATTATTCCATGGTGGAGTTCCAAGCATCCGCTCCAACAACAGGAAAAATTGTTTGGAAACCCCAAACAATAGCTTAGAGTTGGAAGAAGCAACTCTCAATACCTCCATCAAATAGTATTGTGTTCTGCCCCAGCTCCGGATTCCCGAGGATATTGACACACACCAATGGTCCTTATCAAATTTATTAAGTAGCAAGAATAAACCAAAGTCCAGCAAAGGTTGGCAACCAGCCCAGAAAACAAGATACGATAAGACTTTTCCAAAAATGCTCTGATGATAATTACAAGTTGTTTCCAGCAAGAAACTTACTAACGGCGCGTGACTTAAATAGGCTAAGGCAGTGGCCAATTACCCTCAAGCCCTCAAGGAGAAGACCTCCTTCTCCTGAGTAGCCACTCCTACCTTTTGGCAGCCCTGCGTGCTCGAGCATTGAGAAGAGGCTCCTCCACTTCACTCTCTCCACTTGAAGGAGCCTCTGGAGGTTCTGAAGGCCCTGGCTGAGTCTCTGCCCCTGGCACCTCATCCTCTTCAGCCTCCTCGCTGTCCAACGCGAGCACCGGCTGCACAGGCTGCTGGCGCGACACCACACCAGCCTCCTCGTTGTCGGGATCAGCCACGATCCGCACAGGCCGCTGGTGGGCCACAACATATTGCTATACAAAACAGAGACTTACTTTCTCCATTTGAAGCAAATAATAATCAATGAAATCCTGTGGCTCGTGCAGGTTCTGATTCTCCTTATGTTGTGTGATCTCCTTCCTTATAGTACCGATTATATTCTCCACTGCAGAGAGGGTTTTCTGGTGAGACCCTGGGATATATTTCATGATAAATGGAAGGAATCCATAAATCTACAAGAAAGAGAAAGCAAATCCTGTTACAAGACCAGCACCATAAATCAATTCCTATAAATTACCAATTCAGCCTCATGATCTGCCCCATATCAGATATCAAACTTATTTCCATATTTCCAGGGGACACAGACAGTCAAACATATGTCTATTCTTTTGTTGTTTCTTAATAACAGTCAATAACTGGGGACATAAATGTATAACATTTCTCTCCTAGGCCAGCTCTCTAAATAATATTATGCCACCCAAAATTCCAATTTATATTCCCAAAATATTTGGCAAAGAAAAGTGTCTGCCACTTTGCAATATTATCTACCATCAATGGTCCTCATGTACATACCGAAATATTCCAGATTAATGATTAAGTAGTATAAAAGTAATAACATACGTGTTAAAATTTGAGTGTCAGGTTTCCAAGTAACAACCCCCCACCCCCCAAATGAAAGAAAACTCCGAGGCTTGAGTTTCCTCAAAATTACATTTTATTAGAGATGTCATATTGACACATTTGGGGAAACCCGAATCTGAAAGCTTCCAGGTTTTCCCCACCCAAAAGAAAGTCCAAGTCCATGCCCAACACCCACATGTCCATCACATGGTCCAACCCAAACACCATCCCAACTGGAGATGCCTCCTAGTTCCAGCCATCCAGGTGCAGGGCAAGATGACCTTGACTTTCTGAGAAAGGAATGTTATTATGACTATATATCACCCTGTCTCCATACAATCCCCCCTCCCTGTTTCCCACAAATGTGGCAGGCCTGAAGGCCCAATGAAAAAGATGGCTTCCAGGCCTGACATTGAGAATGTATAGAAAAAGTACTGTATTTTTCGGAGTATAAGACGCACCTACCTCTTTTGGTGTTTTTTTTAAAAAAGTTTTTTTTAATTTTTTAGACAAACACACATACAAACATACAATGTATTTTCTTTGAACAGAGTATTTGGCTGGTTCACAAATTTAAACAGTGTTTAGTCATTTCAATTAAATTTACAATTTCTATATTTCCTTTTTGCCATATTTATTCCTCATCTATTTTTTAAAAAAACCAATATTACCCTTCATCCTCATCTCTAATCTTAATCAAATTCAATTTTTCTATATTATACCCCTTCCCATTGTCATCTATTTTTATATCCATCCTCACATTGGTTAATTATGTAATATTACAAATGTTTAATACAAATTCAACATTTTAATATAAATCAATTAGTTATATAACTATCTTTTTCTGTATATTAATCAATATGAACATGAATATTCCAATTATTTCCATGCAATCCAATTTCTTACAAATCAATTAATTATATTTACCAATAATAATAAACCAAATAATTTCCCCCTCTTATGTTACTCATTTTCACATCTTAAACTCTCCCAATAACCCACATAGTTTTGCCCATATAATCCTCCAAATCACAACTTAATTTCTACTTTCATCACAATATATAATTAAAAATATTTCAATCATTACAATTTCCCTAATTAAATTTAAAAATGTTCTAGCTGTTATCCAAGCTATAATTTAATCCTTTTTACTTTCACCACCATATACTATTAAAGGTATTTCAATTGTTACTGTTTATACTTATTCATATTTCTTAAAAAAATAAAAACTTATCATTGTCTAGATTTCAAAAATACAAAGACAAATATTCCAATTATTCATTTCATTTTTACAATCATGATTTCCCATTTATTTCTTACTACTATTCATATTTCAATTCTAAATATGTATAACATTTTTCTCTTTCATTTCTTTTTCTTTTTCTCCCTTCCCATTTTTATTTTTGCCTTTTTTTTCTCCTTTTTTTCTTTCATGTTTAAAATCTTGACCTCTCCTCTTTTGCCCTAAATTTCCCATTGTTTGCACCTACCTTTTTTGGTGAGGAAAAAGAAGAAAAAGTAATCTCCCTCTGCCTCTGCCTAATTTTGCCTCGTTGCACCAAACAGCAAACAGCCTGCTTTACTTTTAGTTTCGTTTTCAGCATAGCTTGATTAGCACAAGGGGGGGAAAAAATCTGCTCCAGCAATTTTCTTCCTTGAAGCAAGCAGCAGAGGCCTGTGCAAAACAGCTGAGGGCAAATCAGTTGAGAGTCGGGAGGCCGATCTAATCAACTTGTGCTAATTAGTCTATGCTGAAGCTGAAAGGAACTGTTTTTTCTTGCTGTTTGCTTGCAAGGAGGTAACTGCTGCGAGGCACAGGCCAAAGGGTGGGGGCCAGTGGGTGAGCAGGGCTACATTTGGTGTATAAGACACACCTAAATTTTCACCCCTTTTTAGGGGGGAAAAAGGTGCGTCTTATACTCCGAAAAATATGGTAATTCAATGAAATTACAGTTATGATAATTCCCATCAGTCCATTGGGATAAGTCCATTGGTGTGCATAAGCACACCAATGTGCCTACCGTCCCTATCCTAATGTCCCTTTTTATTCGTATCCATTTCATGTATTCATAATCATGTTTATACATTTCATCAGGGGTGAAATCTACTTACCTTCCCTACCGGTTCGGAAGTGTGCATGCCGTGTCATTGTCAAGTCCAATTGTAAACCCTCAGTGCATGCGCAAAGCCTTCTGCACATGCGCAGAGGGTCAAAAACAGCTTACTTCCTGGTTAAAACCAGGAAGCAACAACGTCCAGGTGGTTGGTGGAACCTCGCACTGCTGCCACTACCGCTTCTCTGAACCACGCGTCGCTGCTGCTACCAGTTTACCTGAACCGGAGCGAACTGGTAGCATTTCACTCCTGCATTTCATGTATTCATAATCATGTTTATACTTTTATCTGTAATCTTATATATGCTTGACAAAAATAAATAAATAAAATAAATAAATAAATTGTTCTGGAAAATTCTGAACCCACTGACTCAGAGACGAAGGAGGACAACAATTACTCACAATGTGGGAGAAGCTGACTAAATATTTTGTAAGAATGTGCATGGATTCCAGCAATTCCAGAAACTCCTTGTCTTCAATGGAAAAGCAATGCCCAAATGATAAAGCACAGATCACGTTGCAAACTGAAAGCTGAACGTACAGTGATGGATCAAATGGCTGTCCTGATAACAAAACAAAAAAAACCCATCTCATTAATATTTACATTAGTTGTGTCAGAAATAAAAGCAAGATGGTCTAATATATAGCTTATTCGAGATAAATAAGTGATGTTGAGAGTACAAAAACTAGTAACTCCAGGTGGAGCTAACATAATTGGGAAAAAATCAGGGGTGAAATGCTCCCGGTTCGGACCGGATCACCCGATCCAGTAGCGATGGAGGTGGGTGGTTCGGAGAATTGGTAGCAAAAATCCCTGCCCCCCCCCCATTGCCCAGCTGAGCCGCGCAATCATCAGAGGCTTTTTTTATTTTTAAAAGCATTTTTCTACAACCTCTTTGGTCGAAAAAATGCTTTTAAAAGTTAAAAAAAAAGCCTCTGATGATCGCACGGTTCAGCTGGGATCATCAGAGGCTTTTTTTTAAAAAAAGGAAAGCCTCTGCCAATCAGGCAAGTCAGCTGGGATCATCAGAGGCTTTAAAAAGAAAAAAAGAAAGCTTCTGCCGATCAGGCAAGTCAGCTGGGATCATCAGAGGCTTTTAAAAAATGTTTTTTTTCTTTTTAATATAAATCAAAAAATTTTAAAAAGCATTTTTTTACAACCTCTTCAGCCGAAGAGGTTGTAGAAAAAAATGGTTTTAAAAGTAAAAAATAAAAAGTTGGCCACACCCACTCAGTCATATTACCACCACCACCACCAAACCACACCCACAGAACCAGTAGTAACAAATTTTACATTTCAGCACTGGAAAAAATGTATCGGTATCCTTGACAATGGACCCTCTATGAAATTTCTTAAACAATATATTTTAGGATCTACCTAATGCCCAACTGAATACAATGAAATGGTGTTAAGGTGTGCATCAATGTGTTTAAGGAGTCAGAATAAAAACTTGAAAAATAATGGTTTGAGCCATCTGTAAAATGAACTACTTGGTTAAGTACTACTTGGTGGCTCAGCAGACTGAAAGCATTGTGATTAACACTCAGCTGTCTGCAATTTCTGTTGGTTCGAATCTCTCCAAGGCTCAAGGTTGACTCAGCCTTCCATCCTTTCTAAGGTAGGTGAAATGAGGACCCAGTTTGTGGGGGCAATAAGCTGACTTTGTATAAATATACAAAAGGATGAAGGCTATTGCTTAACGCATTGTAAGCCGCCCTGAGTCTCTGGAGAAGGGCGGCATATAAATCATTTTTTTTTAAAAAAATGTCTAGGGTTTCTGAATATAAGGATCCATATTTAATTTAGAGAGTATATTTAGATATTTAGGTATTACGGAGACCTGGTTGGGCCAGGAGTGGGGAGTTCCCCTCATGGATATATGCCCACCAGGCTTCCGTGCATTTCATCAGCTGAGGGCTCAGGGCAGGGGTGGGGGGGGTGGCGGTTATTATTAAGGAAGGTCTGGATCCAAGGGAGACCACTGTTCCACAGATAGCCGGATGTGAGTCCCTTTTTGTGAAGTGGGGCCATGGAGTACAGATGGGCTTGTTGATCATGTACCTGGCAACAGCCCTGCCCGAGCTGCTCAACGTCATAGCTGAGGTGGTGGTTGATACCCCCAGACTTGCTGTCATGGGGGATTTCAACCTGCCATCTATTGATGAAACGTCTGAGGTGGCTTGAGAGTTCATGGCTTCCATGACGGCCATGGACCTTACTCAGTTAATTCATGACCCCACTCACACAGGTGGACACACTCTGGACTTAGTTTTTGTCTCTGGCCAGTGGTTGAGTGGCCTTGATATAGGGGATATAGCCATCGAACCCTTGTCATGGTCTGACCACTCGCTCCTTCGATTGGACTTTCTAACTGCTGCACCCCGCCGCAGGGAGGCGGGACCGACCAGGTGGTTCCGCCCCAGGTGCCTGATGGATCCTGATAGGTTCCAGATGGAGCTTGGGCCATTTCCTGAGACTCTGGCTCATGACTTGGCTGAAGACCTGGTGGCCGCCTGGGATAGTGCGGCCGCCGGGGCCTTGGACCGTGTCGTGCCTTTGCGGCCTCTGACCCAGCACTGAACTCACCTAGCTCCTTGGTTCTCTGAGGAGCTGAGGGAGATGAAGCACTGGAAAAGATGCCTGGAGAGTAGTTGGAGGACCAGCCGCTCCGAATCCAACCGAACACAGATGAGGTCTCACATTAAGACCTACCTAGCGGCGATAAAAGGGGCGAAATCTAGCTATTTCGCCGCTCTTATCGCATCATCAGATAATCGCTCAGCCGCCCTGTTTAGGGTGACCCGCTCCCTCCTCCATCTGGAAGCGCAGGATGACCCCTTGCAGGGTCGAGCTGAGGATTTTGTGCAGTATCTGTATGACAAAATCACTCAGATTCGGGAAGGGCTGGCCTCTGACTGGGTATGTCCAGATGGGATGACTGAGGCAGGTCTTGAGAGCGTTATCTGGGAGGAGTTCGATCCTGTGGCTCCCAAGGACATGGACAGGATCCTGGGACGGCTGAACACGACCACATGTTTATTGGACCCGTGTCCCTCCTGGTTGGTACTGGCTTCCCGGGAGGTTACACGAGGCTGGCTCCAAAGGATTGTTAACGCCTCTCTGAGTGAGGGTGTCCTGCCGGCCGCTTTGAAAGAAGCGGTGGTGAGGCCCCTCCTCAAGAAGCCCTCTCTGGATCCGGCTGTTTTGGGTAACTATCGTCCAGTCTCCAACCTTCGCTTCGTTGCTAAGGTTGTTGAGAGTGTGGTGGCGCGTCAGCTTCCCCAGTACCTGGATGAAGCTGTCTATCTAGACCCGCTCCAGTCCGGCTTCCGGCCTGGGCACAGCACGGAAACGGCATTGGTCGCGTTGGTGGATGATCTCTGAAGGGCTCGGGATAGGGGTTGTTCCTCTATCCTGGTCCTGTTAGACCTCTCAGTGGCTTTTGATACCATCGACCATGGTATCATGTTGCACCGGTTGGAGGGTCTGGGGGTGGGGGGCACCGTTCTGCGGTGGTTCTCCTCCTATCTCTCTGACTGGTCACAATCTGTGTTGACAGGGGGCAGCGGTCGACCCCGAGGCACCTTGCTTGTGGGGTGCCACTAGAGTCAGTCCTCTCGCCCCTTCTGTTCAACATTTATGTAAAGCCGCTGGGTGAGATCATCCGTGGCTTCGGGGTGGAGTTCCATCAGTACGCTGACAACACCCAGCTGTACATCTCCACCCCAGGCCACCCCAACGATGCCCTTGAAGTGATGTCCCAGTGCCTGGAGGCCGTGCAGGCCTGGATGGGGAGAAACAGGCTCCAACTCAACCCTTCCAAGACCAAGTGGCTGTGGCTTCCGGCGTTCTGATATAGCCAGCTGGTGCCATCGCTGGCTATTGGGGGCGAATCACTCGCCCCCACCGAGAGGGCTCGCAACTTGGGCGTCCTCCTGGATGCACAGCTGTCTTTAGAATACCATTTGATGGCCGTGGCCAGCGGGGCTTTTTATCAGGTTCGCCTGATACGCCAGTTGCGCCCCTTTCTAGATCGGGACTCCCTACGCATGGTCACTCAGGCACTCGTCACCTCCCGCCGGGACTACTGCAACGCTCTCTACATGGGGCTCCCCCTGGGGTGCACCCAAAGGCTCCAGCTGGTCCAGAATATGGCTGAGCGGGGGATTATGGGAGCGACGGAGTACTCCCATGTGACACCTCTCCTGCACGAGCTGCACTGGCTCCCGGTGGTCTTCCGGGTGCGCTTCAAGGTGTTGGTGACCACCTTTAAAGCGCTCCATGGCTTAGGGCCGGGGTATCTACGAGACCACCTTCTGCCACCAATAGCCTCCCACAGGCCAGTACGCTCCCACAGAGTGGGCCTCGTCAGGGTGCCATCCACCAGACAGTGTCGGCTGGCGACCCCCAGGGGGAGAGCCTTCTCTGTGGCGGCACCCACCCTCTGGAACAACCTCCCCCCAGAGATACGTACAATATCAGACATCTGGATTTTTCGTCGGGCCCTGAAAACTTATTTATTTCAACTAGCCGGGCTGGCTTGATCCCACAGTTTTGGGTTCAATTTTAAGTGTTCTTAAATTGGGTTTGTTTTAAATTGCGGCCAAAAATGTTTAATTATTTTAAACTGTTTTTAAATTTTGTATGTTTTTGTTTTTATTTTTGCTGTTCACCGCCCTGAGTCCTATTGGAGAAGGGCGGTATACAAATTGAAACAAATAAATAAATAAATAAAAATAGATATCAGTCAAAAAAGTGTGTTCTGGACACTTCTAAGGTATATTACACAATCAATGGAGACTAGCAAGTAAGTTACAAAATCTTGGCAGTAATATTCATCACATTCTCCATCTTGGCAGTTTTGCATGGATTTTGTAGCAAGATTGCACTAAAATGAATCTGGGGAAATTAACCATTAAGAGAGAGAGAGGGAGGGAGGGAGGGAAGGAGAGAGAGAGAATGAGAATGAGAATGAGAATGAGAATGGGAATGAGAATGAGAATGAGAATGAGAATGAGAATGAGAATATGGGTGAATAAACATAGGAAAAAGCTAGACATATACAACAGGTGAATTAAGTATAGTTCAAGGTGTATTTATAATCATTTAGCTTCAGGCTTGAGGATGCTACCTAACTGAATCTAACTACACCAAAGGACACTTTCTCACTCCTTTTGAACTCACTTTTGTCAGCTCTCCAACTTCTGACCCACCTGAAGTTTCTGCTTTGCCACCATTTACACTCCAGGGCAGGGGCGAAATCTTTGATCTTGAGAATCGCATTGTAACATTTCTTTCTTTCATCCTTCCCATTCAGTAAACGCTCCTGACAATCCTTTGCTTCGTCTCCAAAGACTTTGCAACCACCAATTTCACAAATATGATGTCATCAATATCACGTTCTTGAAAGTTCTCAGATCTCATGTTATAAGATCTAGTAGTCTCACAAAATCTTCTGAAAGCCTGCAAAACCAGCAGATGCTTATTTATCCTAGGAATAGGGGAATGAGGTAAAGGAAAGCTAGGTGATCTTCTGAACACCAGGATCCCTAATGAATGAATAGCTGTAAACAACTGGAGAGAAAAACCCTGCAGACTGAGACATATAGCAACATCATTTGGGATTATCACATACCTTGTTTACCTCTAAGGTCTTCCAAAAATCTCTCGACCTCTGCTTGTATTTGGCATTCCAGGCCTTTTTTCCCCAGGCCTAATTTCCTCATGGTAACAACACTCACTTTTCTTTGCTGCAACCAGGTGTGGCCGTTTGAAAACGCAATGCCTGAACCATCAAGGAACAAAAAGGGGAAAAAATGGCTCAACAATTAATACAAAAGCAATGTCAGGCTTGCCCCAGCTAGGTCCTTAGGAAAGAAAGAGCCTCGATTCCATTCATTTGAAGCGTTAGGTTCTTTTACTAAGGATTAGTGGTTGCAGCGAAAGCAGGCTAGAACTAAAGTTCCCGCACAAAGAATTACAGAATTTTCTCTTCTCTCTGGTCAGTTGGTCTTTGTCCAGCGGTAGGCCCATGGGTGTTTTGGGAACCCCTTGTTGCAGTTCGCATTCCTTTCCCAAGCTCCTTGGCCTTGAAGCCTTGACGACTGGAATAGGCTGGTTCCCACACCACTGGCTTCTGTCAAATCTTTCACCCCCTCCACTTTGGCCCATCTCTACCCTCTACATGCCAGTTGCCTCTTCCTCTTCCTCCTGACCCCCTAACAATTTATGGCAGATTGCCAGCAAAGCACTAAGCTGAAAATGGTAGATCTGAGAAGCAATATGGTTTGTCTTCTAGAAAATAGCTCTAATTTCTGCTCCTGCACTTAAGAATCCAATCCCTGTCTGCCCAGTTTTGACACTCAGGTGTAGTCCATTCTTCCAAAAATGGAAACATGGGGGAATAACCTCTCAGTTTATTAATAAATGGAAAAATCTAGATTCCTAGTAACATAGAAAAATCTTGATTTATATAGAAGGAGCAACAGTACAGAATTCCCCCTGATTATGTGCAAATAAATGGGCTAGTGCAGTCCCACATGACAGCTCTTTTTTCAAGTTTGGGAGTTCAGTTCTTTCCAATTCTATAGATTATAACATATTTATAATTTATAACCTGTTTATTATAATATCTCTTATAATTTAATTCTTATAATGCCTCTTATAATTTACTTTCTTATGACAGAAACCCCTGAAATAAAAATCATATCATAAATAAAATTATAGGTTGGCCATATATTTATATACGGAATATCCCTGATCTCCATGCTTTCCGCCGTGCCCTCAAGACCGTGATGTTCCAACAGGCGGGGCTAAACATATGAACATGTCAATGATTTTTTTTTTAAATGTTATCTAATTCTGGGTTTTATTTAATTGACCAAACTAAGTAATACTTTTAATTAGCAACTTTATGATGTTTGTGTGTCTATATTTTTCTTGACTGTACACCGCCTTGAGTCCTACGGGAGAAAGGCGGTATAGAAATATAATAAATAAATAAAATAAATAAATAAATAAATAAATATATCCTTTAGTTCAGGGGTCGGCAACCTTAAACACTCAAAGAGCCATTTGGACCCGTTTCCCACAGAAAAGAAAACACCGGGAGCCACAAAACCCTTTGGACATCTATTTATTATTTTATTTATTTATTTATTTTATTTCTATACTGCCCTTCTCCCGAAGGACTCAGGGCGGTGTACAGCACAAGCACAAGACAGACAAAATTTAAAAGTAATTAAAATTTTTAAATAAAAGGCTCAGTTATAAAACCCCAAATTTAAAATCCCATTTTAAAAACCAATTAAAATCTTTATACTGATAGCCCCGCCTGGCGGAACAACAAGGTTTTGAGGGCACAGCGAAATACATGGAGATCAGAGATTTTACGAATTTCTGGGGGCAGTTCATTCCAAAGGGCAGGGGCTCCCACAGAGAAGGCCCTCCCCCTGGGTGTCGCCAGCCGACATAATTTGGCCGATGGCACCCTGAGGAGACCCTCTCTGTGGGTCTGACCGGTGGGAGGCTACTGGTGGCAGAAGACGGTCTCAAAGGTATCCAGGTCCAATGCCATGGAGCGCTTTAAAGGTGGTAACCAACACCTTGAATCGCACCCGGAAGACCACTGGGAGCCAGTGCAGCTCACGCAGGAGGGGTGTCACGTGGGCACAACATCTAACATCTAAAATTAAGATAACACTGCCTATATCGTTTTTTACCTTTATGCTATGTATAAAAAAAAAACTATAATGTGTTGCATTTATGAAATCAACGAACTGCTACAGAGAAAACAAATTTTTATTTCTGCATGCAACACAATCATTTTGAACGCCGGGAAAAAAAAGATGGGTCAAAAAGCTCAATAAATCACGTGCCAGCGGGTGTCACACATTGGCGGTTGTGACCAGTGGTGGGTTGCTCCCGGTTCTGTCCGGTTCTTGAGAACTGGTAGTAAAAGCGGCGGGAGGCTCCACCCACCTGCCCGGATGTCATCATGGACGATCTGCGCATGCGCAGAAGCTTCCAATTGCGAACCGGTAGTAAAGGTAAGTAGAACCCACCCCTGGTTGTGACACATATTTTGAGTGACAAGGAGCTGCAGCAGAGGGATGAAAGAGCCACATGCGGCTCCAGAGCCACAGGTTGCTGACTCCTGCTTTAGTTCATATAAGTTATACTTTTCCTTGATTTGGTCTCTTAAATGCCTCTTGTTTTCTGATCCTGTCATCCCTATGAGCTAACAAATAATCTCCTAATTATTGCTGCATTCTAACCACTGCACCACCAGAACTCTTATCAAAGCACAGATGTAGCAATCACCTTGCTTTACAACATTGTTGACATATTCAGGGCAATAGTTCATTTCAGGGAACTATTCTCTCCAGAAAAAAATTAGCAACTGATTCCCTGCCCGGTTCCTGGGTGGGCATGGCCTACTCAGCCTCCTGCACCATGGCGGGGGGGGCATTTTCACCCTCCCCAAGGTCCGGAGGCTTTCCTTGAGCCTCTGGGAGGGCAAAAACGGCTTTCCCCGGGCTCTGGTAGCCCTCTGGAGGCCGGAAACAGGCCTGTTTCCAGACTGCCAGAAATTCCGGGAGGCCCACTTTTCGCCCTTCCAGAGCCTCCGTGTGGGCCCTGCACTTACATGGCATCCAAAATGGGCTGCGTGCAGACTCCTGGGAGGGGAGGGGAGGGGTGGATGGGGCCAGCCAGTCCTTGAAACTACAGTTTGGTGAACCAGATGTAAAATTAGCATCCATTTCGCCTGAACTGGTTCGAACCGGCTGAATCCCACCCCTAGGTTCAGCACAAGTCTGAAAGTTTGGAAGACTAGAACTCTGGTCCCAGCGACTGACTCAGATTGGATCATGCTGACATCTCTAATGCTCAATATTTTAATTGAAAACCTGAGTATTGGCCCTGTAAGTATAAATCAAGAAAACATTGTAATCCCAACTTGTTTGGGCAAACTTACCCAGTTTTTTGGTGATAGTCACAAGGAAATGTGTGAATGGGCGATCAATAAAGTCATCTGAATGGTCAATTAATGTTTCTTTCACAATTTTGTATCCAGAGAAGACTACAATATGATAATTCCCTTGCCACAGAGAGTAAATTTTCCCATATTGCTGTGCCAGCTGCAGTTTGGAACACAGAAGGTAAATGCTTTTATGTTATTATTTTTAAATAATAATAATAATAATAATAATAATAATAATAATAATAATAATAATAATAATAATAATAATTTTATTTCTATACCGCCCTTCTCCCGAAGGACTCAGGGTGGTGTACAGCCAATTTAAAAACACAGGACACAACAATGATTAAAAATTAAAATAATTAAATAGATTTGGCCGATTTAAAACCCCAAAAATTTAAAATACCCCAATTTAAAATTATTATGTTGATAGCCCGGCCTGGCGGAACAACAGGGTCTTCAATGCGCAACGAAATATCCGGAGGTCGGAGATCTTACGTATTTCCGGGGGCAGTTCATTCCACAGGGCTGAGGCTCCCACAGAGAAGGCCCTCCCCCTGGGTGTCGCCAGCCGACATAACTTGGCTGATGGCACCCTGAGGAGACCCTCTCTGTGGGAGCGGACTGGTCGGTGGGAGGCTATTGGTGGCAGAAGACGGTCTCGAAGGTACCCGGGTCCTAGCCATGGAGCACTTTAAAGGTGGTAACCAACACCTTGAATCGCACCCGGAAGACCACTGGGAGCCAGTGCAGCTCGCGCAGGAGGGGTGTCACGCAGGCACAATGAGTTGCGCCCATAACCACCCGCGCAGCCGCATTCTGGACCAGTTGGAGCCTCCGAGTGCTCTTCAAGGGGAGCCCCATGTAGAGAGCATTACAATAGTCCAGCCGGGAGGTGACAAGGGCATGAGTGACCGTGCGCAAGGTGTCCCGGTCCAGAAAGGGCTGCAACTGGCAGATCAGGCGAACCTGATAAAAGGCTCCCCTGGCCACGGCCGTCATATGCTCTTCTAAAGACAGCCATGCGTCCAGGAGGACACCCAGATTGCGAGCCCTCTCTGTGGGGGGCAAAGATTCACCCCCAATAATCAGCGATGGCACCTGCTGACTATATCGGGACGCCGGCAGCCACAGCCACTCGATCTTGGATGGGTTGAGTCTGAGCCTGTTTCTCCCCATCCAGACCCGCACGGCCTCCAGGCAGCGAGACATCACATCAAGGGCATCGTTGGGGTGGTCTGGGGTGGAGATGTACAGCTGAGTATCATTAGCGTACAGTTGACACTTCACCCCAAAACCATGGATGATCTCACCCAGCGGCTTCACATAAATGTTGAACAGAAGGGGCGAGAGGACCGACCCTTGTGGCACTCCCCATGCGAGACGCCTCGAGGTCGACCTCTGTCCCCCTGCCAACACGAACTGCGAGCGGTCAGAGAGGAAGGAGGAGAACGGTGACCCCTATTCCTAACCCTCTCAATCGCCGCAGCATGATACTATGGTCGATGGTATCAAAAGCCGCTGAGAGATCTAATAGGACTAGGACAGAGGAGCAACCCCTGTCCCGAGCCCTCCAGAGATCATCTACCAACGCGACCAATGCCGTTTCTGTGCTGTGCCCCTGCCTGAAGCCCGACTGGCATGGGTCTAGATAGATAGCTTCATCCAGGTGCCCGGGCAGTTGTCGTGCCACCACACTCTCAACAACCTTCGCCACAAAACGAAGGTTGGAGACTGGACGGTAGTTAGCTAATTTAGCCGGGTCCAGGGAAGGCTTCTTGAGGAGGTGCCTCACCACCGCCTCTTTCAAGGTGGCAGGAAAGGCACCCTCACTCAGAGAAGCAGTTATAATCCCCTGGAGCCAGCCTCGTGTAACCTCCCGGGAGGCCAGTACCAACCAGGAGGGACACGGGTCCAATAAATATGTGGCGGCACTAATCCTACCCAGAACCCTGTCCACATCCTCGGGACCCACAGGATCACTCTCCTCCCAGATAATATTCTCAAGACCTGCCCCTGTCTCCTCCCCTGGACTCATCCAATTGGAGTCCAAGCCATCCCGAATCTGAGCAACTTTATCATGCAGAAATTGCACAAAATCTTCAGCGCGGCCCTGCAAGGGATCTTCCCGCACTCCCCCCCAAAGAAGGGAGTGGGTCACCCTAAACAGGGCGGCTGGGCGGTTCTCTGCAGATGTGATAAGAGCGGAGAAATGGTTAGATTTCGCCGCTTTTATCGCCACTAGGTAGGTCTTGATATAAGACCTCACCTGTGTCCGGTCGGAATCAGATTGACTAGTCCTCCAAATGCTCTCATATCAGTCATATTTATATTTGTGGCCTTAATCAATGGATGACATTGACAGCATAGCTGTAGTAGTAGCAACTGTACAGCGCTTTTTTTCCCACCAGATTAGTTTGGTGGGGAAAGTTGCCAGAAAAGGTTGAATTGTAGGAATGAGGATGGTATTTTCCAGGATCTATGGACTGTGGAAAGCTTTTTTTCCCCCAATGGATGAGAACAGGCATGCTTCACCTAATTTGCACCTTACTGCAAACTATTATGTTTCATTACACAGGGCAGAGTTTCGATGTCAGCATTCTAATGCTGCCATAAAGAGAAAACGAAGAGGCTTGACTTTTCACCTACTTATTTTCTCTGTAGATAATATCCCCTAGGAGATGGGATGGGAAATATACAGCTGCCAAATATATATCTTTCATATATGACATTTTAGAGGGCCTCAAAAAGACTTTTAAGTCATCTAGGATGGTTTTAGTATCACTCTTTTGCTCCTCTGTAAGGGTTAAATTATGCTTGTAAAAATGGAGGCATTCGCTGCCCATCAACCTTCTCAGTATCGCTGCCTTGCACTGCTGCTGGCTTATCATTTAACCCTGTGGTTTAGGGAGTAATCCTCAAACTCTGCTCTGAAGTTGTCCTAGTTACTGCTACAACTTCCACTCATCCTCATTGCCTCAGGCTGTTAGCAGCTGCCATGATGCTGAATTTTGTTGTTTTTTTTTCAAATGCTTGGCTTCCAGGATAGGACCACAGATTCTAGACTGGTATGCATTATATGTATAGAGGTAGCATACATTTAGATGCTTCTGACACCATATTTCAGGTAGAGTAAGTAAGCACACTACAAGCAGGGGTGAAATGCTACCGGTTCGCACTGGTTCGGGTGAACCGGCAGTAAAAAAAAGCTACCGGTTTGTCCAAACTGGTATTTCCAATGATCAGCTCTGCCGCGCGATTTAGATTCACTAGAAAGCATGAAATCCTGCTTTCTAGCGAATCTAAATCGTGTGGCATAGCTGCCCGCCCCCCCTCGTTGTTCTACTTACCTTCTTAAGCCTCCTTTTTCTGTGCAAAGTGCGTGTTTGGTGCACATTGTGCATGCTCGTGTGTGCAGCGTGCATTTGGCATGCGCTGCACATTTGCAGGCAGCGAACTGGTGGCAAACCGCGGAGGATTTCACCATTGACTACAAGCCCTCACTGTGCAGAAGCCATTTTATTAGCAAGTGAGTAATACAACAGGAACAGGAAATGCATCACAGGAACAATAGAGATGAATCTAGAGTGGCAATGTGATACAGGAAACAACTACAATAGAGAGGAATGATACAGCTGCATATAAGGCATAACACCTGTAACAACTATAGCTCTGTTGATGCAGCCCAAAACTGCATTGGTTGTTGTAACAATTGTAGCATACCGCTGAGTCATGTTTATTTTGTGGTCTACTGGGACACCCCAGTCCTTCTCACAAGTACTACCGTTGAATCTGCCTACCTCATTCCCGTGTACTTGCGTAAATAAACATACCTCACATTAGGTGGCTCAGTGGCTAAGACACTGAGCTTGTCGATCAGAAAGGTCGGCAGTTCAGCGGTTCGAATCCCTAGTACAGGTCTCCTGCGTGAGCAGGGGGTTGGACTAGACGACCTCCAAGGTCCCTTCCAACTCTGTTACTGTTACATTACTCACTATTGAACACCATTTGTTAGGACTAGTAGTCCAATGTTCAATTCTATCAAGATCCTCTTCTCTCAATGCTTATTCAAATAGCATTTTAAAAGACACACCTCCATTAATGTCTTCTCAGACAAGATACTCCTTTCCAACAGCATTCTTTTTAGCAAAGAAATTGAAGAAGGTCCTGGGGGATGGTCTTTGTGTTTTCTGAACAGTTTCAGAAAGAAAAGAACCAAGCATAGAATCACAGTTATAAAGAATAATAGTAGCGTCAACATTCTCCTGCCTTCCCCTTTTTCCAACTTTGAGTGGCTGCTGTAAAAATGCCGCGTAGCCTTTTACTATTTTCATGAATGTTCTTCCGTTCTCCTCTTGGATGTCCCCTTTATATTCTCTGCTTATTAAAACACCTTCTGATGATCCCAACCAATAAGGCTTCACAGATGTATGATATAAATATAATTGTTTATGTGAAGTTGAAATAGATAGTAAATTGTGTAACATTAAATATTATTGTAATGAAACCTTTGTGTTGCAGAGGTTGTATTACAATTATGTATCAAAAATATTATGGGCAGGCATCTTGTTGTCAGTAAAAAATAGTGCATATTTTTTATGTCTTTAATGGTTACTCATGAATGTCTCAGATATCTGAGTTCTTTATATAAAAGAAGGATATTGATATTTTCTTTTATGGTGTTTCTTTATTCCAGTCTTAATTAAATGGTGGTCCCTTTATGTCATTTAGTTGGCTAACCCTCTAAACTAGTCTTCCGCATATCTCACACTCTCAAAGTCTGTTGGAGAAAATCTTCACTCATCTCTTGCCAATCCAAAGAACAAGCTAACAAGAGCCTCTGTTTTTTAAAAAAATATTGATTTATATGCCGCCCTTCTCCTGAGACTCAGGGCGGCTTACAATGCACTAAGCAATTTTCTTGATTCAGGACTCATTGAATCATAGAATCATCATGCAGGAAGGGACCTTGGAGATCTTCTAGTCCAACTATACAAGAGATACAACAATAGATACAAACTCAATACAAACAACAATAGATACAAACTCAAGGTAAACCGCTCCAAACTCGATGGCAGAAAATATGACTTCAGCAACAGAGTAGTCAACGCCTGGAATGCACTACCTGACTCTGTGGTTTCTTCCCCAAACCCCCAAAACTTTAGCCTTAGACTGTCTACTGTTGACCTCAGTCCATTCCTAAGAGGTCCATAAAGGGGGCGTGCATAAGCGCACCAGCGTGCCTACCGTCCCTGTCCTACTGTTCCCATTTATTTGTACTCATTTCATGTGTTCATGTCCATGTTTATATTTATACCTGTTATCTCGTACATGTTTGACAAACTAAATAAAATAAATAAACTCCTACCCAAGGCAGGAGACCTTATTGCATCCCTGACAATAGGGTGTCCAATCTTTTCTTGAAGAATTCCAGCAATGGAGCACCTGTAGCTCTGGGAAATAAGCTGTTCCACTCATTAATTATTCCTACCATTAAGAAATTTCTCTTAGTTCCAGACTGGATCTCTCTTTAACCAGTTTCCACCCATTATTTCTTGTCCGGCCCCCCAGGTGCTTTGGATAATGAGTCGAACTCCTCCTTCCTGTGAGTGCTTCCTCCCTCTCCTTCCTAACCCTAACTCTCAAGTAGTGAAAGATAGCTATCATGTCACCCCAAAGCCTTCTATTCATTAGGCTAGACCAGGGGTCAGCAACCTGTGGCTCTGGAGCCACATGTGGCTCTTTCATCCCTCTGCTGCAGCTCCCTGTTGCCGGTCGACTCCACAATTTGATAGAGCTTTCGGTTAGGACAGGAAGAGAGAAAAAAGACACCATGCTAGGAGGAGACTCTATGGTAGGGGAACCAGATCTGGTCAGCAGAGGGAAAGGGATGCCGTGCTAGGAGGAGACTCTAAGGTAGAGGAACCGGACTTCTGGTCGGCTCCAGAATTGAACGGGGGGCTTCCAGTTAGGACCTTTGTGGCTCTTTGAGTGTTTAAGGTTGCCGACTCTTGGGCTAGACATATCTAGTCCCCTTAACTGTTCATCATACAGTTTAGCCTCCAGAACCTTTGTTGCTCTTCTCTGTACTCTTTCTAGGGCCTCAGCATCTTTTCTGTATCGTATGTGAAGGTTCCAACAGATGCCCTAATTAAATCTTGAGTCTCGAGCCAAGTTTCAAAAGGAATCCAATGATTTATTAGGAGCAGCATGTCGGCATCTGCTCAATCCTAGATTTACGCATCTTCCACCCTGCCCTCAAGACCTATTTATTTCAACAGGCTGGCCTGGCCTAACTTCCCTTTTAATTGTAACTTTTAAAATTGGTTTTAAAACATTAGGGGTGTTTTAAATTGTTTTAGGCCAAATTATTTAATGGGTTTTTATATTGTCTTTTAAATTTTGTAGTTTGTGCATTTTATCTTTCTGGCTGTTCACCGCCCTGAGTCCTTCGGGAGTAGGGCGGTATATAAATCTAATAAAATGAAAATAAAATAAAAGTGAGGTTTGCTCTGCCGCTTGTAAGTTACGGCCCACCTTTGACCCTGTTCCCCGCCTCCCACTCCTTTCAGTCTGGGTCATAAATCACATTCTCCAATGAGCGGGCTGTAGAGAAATGCCTCACACCCTGGCTTTGGTAATCTGAGATTCACCGTAGGAAGAAGGTATGCGTGGAATGTGCTCCCTCCTTGCTTCTAATAGCAACTCAAAAGCAGGCTAGAAATGTTTTTGTGAGTTGACATCGTATTGATCAGAATAGCTTGTTAGTCTTTCTGACTTGACTCAGTTAGTTAGTTTAGAGCTAAGAATATCAAGGTCAGGCTTTTCCAATCTCGCATATGAGGTGAGGTGGCTCGGGAGTTCATGGCTTCCATGACAGCTATGGACCTGACCCAGTTAATTCATGGCCCTACCCACACGGGGGGAAACATGCTGGATCTGGTTTTTGTCTCTGGACAGTGGTTCAGAGTGATCTTGAGATAGGGGATATAGTCACCAAGCCCTTGTCATGGTCTGATCACTCTCTCCTTTGTCTCGACCTTTGAACCGCTACACCCCGCCGCAGGGAGGCGGAGCCAGTAAGATGGTTCCGCCCCAGGCGCCTGATGGAACCTGACAGGTTCCAGATGGAGCTTGGGCCATTCCCTGAGGCTCTGGCACACGCCCCGACTGGAGACCTAGTGGCCGCCTGGGATAGGGCAGCCTTTGCGGCCTCTGACCCAGCACCGATCTCATTTAGCTCCTTGGTTCACCGAGGAGCTGAGGGAGTTGAAGCGCCGGAAAAGACGCCTAGAGAGTAGTTGGAGGGCCAGTCTTTCTGAATCTGACCGGACACTGGTAAGATCTCATATTAGGAATTACCTAGTGGCGATTAAAGCAGCGAAATGTAGCTATTTTGCTGCTCTTATTGCGTCATCAGATAATCGCCCGGCCGCCCTGTTTAGGGTGACCCGCTCCCTGCTCCACCAGGAAGCACGGGAGGACCCCTTGGAGGGTAGAGCCGAGGATTTTGTTCAATATCTGTATGACAAAATCACTCAGATTCGGGAAGATCTGGACTCTGACTGGGTAGTCTCAGGGGGAGGGACTGGGGCAGGTCTTGAGAATGTTATCTGGGATGAGTTTGATCCCGTGACCCCTGAGGACATGGACAGGATTCTGGGTAGACTGAACGCGACCACTTGTTTATTGGACCCCTGTCCCTCCTGGTTAGTGCTGGCTTCTCGGGAGGTGACACGAGGCTGGTTCCAGGGGATTATAAATGCTTCGTTGGGTGAGGGTGTCTTTCCTGCCGCCTTGAAAGAGGTGGTGGTGAGGCCTCTCCTCAAGAAGCCTTCCCTGGACCCAGCAATGTTGGTAAATTATCGTCCGGTCTCCAACCTTCGCTTTGTGGTGAAGGTTGTTGAGAGTGTGGTCGTGCAACAGCTCCCCCAGCACCTGGATGAAACGACGTATCTGGATCCGTTCCAGTCGGGCTTCAGGCCCGGGTACAGCACGGAAACGGCATTGGTCACGTTGGTTGATGATCTCTGGAGGGCTCGGGACAGGGGGTGCTCCTCTGTCCTGGTCCTGTTAGATCTCTCAGCGGCTTTTGATACCATCGACCATGGTATCATGCTGCACTGGTTGGAAGAGTTAGTGTCACTCAATGTGATTTATGACATGGCCAGGGAAGAGGGGAGAGACAGGGTCACAGGGGAACGTAAATCTATGTGGGATTATTGCCGAAATGGTGCTCCTAATAAATAACTGTATTTCTTTTGAAGTTTGGCTCATGGCTCATGAATTAATTAGGGCACCTTTCGGAAACTTCACACATGATGCTTTGGGTGGAGATATGAATAAAAATAATTATATGATTGCCTGCAGCTTTGAAAGTCATAGATAATAGACTCCATCGATACTTATGGTACAGAGATACAAAAGAGAATAAAAACTTAAAAGAATCTACATATAGTACATGACTTAATGCCATAATTGAGCTCTGAATTATAGTCACAAGTCATGGCAGTCATAAATGGGTCATAAATGTGACTGTCCTGATTCTGTCACCCATTTTGTGATGGTCATTAAGCAAATGCTGTGGATCATCAAAATTATAGTTATAAATCATGGCAGCCATTAAGCAAGTCATGCGCAGAAGTGTGCATGCACGAGCGAACGAATGGCAGTCCAATCTCTTCTTGAAAGCCTCTAGAGATGAAGCTCCCACAACATCTGAAAGCAACTTCTGTTCCGTTGGTTGATCATTCTCACCATCAGGAAATTTCTCCTTATTTCTAGGTTAAACCTCTCCTTGTTCAGTTTCCATCCATTATTCCTTCTCTGGCCTTCAGATGCTTTGGAGAATAGCTTGACCCCCTCCTCTCTGTGGCAGCCCCTCAAATATTGGAAGACTGCTATCATGTCTCCCCTGGTCCTTCTCTTCACTAGATTAGCCATGGCCAATTCCTGCAACTGTTCACCATATGTTTTAGTCTCCAGTCCCCTAACCATCTTTACTGCTCTTCTCTGCACTCTTTCTAGAGTCTCAACATCAACAAAACCCAGATGGTTGGTTGGAAACTGAGGCAAAGAAGGAATGGCAAGATGAGGGGATGTACAGTCTGTCCTTATCCCTAGTTAAGTCCTCCTTAAAATTAAGTACTGGAGAAGTTGTGTAAATTGGAGCTCTTTATTTACTGCCAGATCTTGCACCATTAAACTTTATGCCTTTGAATCAGGGCAGCAACTGTGTAGCAAGAAAATGCCCAACCTACTTTGAGGACATGGATTTGGGAAACTTTGCTGGCTGTCATCGCAAGAGATTAGCAAGCAGGTTCTCAGGGTATGAAGGAGAGATCAGATAGCTGATAATGTTAGTCCAGTAATTCTTTGTTTAGTCATGCATACTATATATACCTGTGATGGCGAACCTATGACACGCGTGCCACAGGTGGCACGCGGAACCATATTTGTGGGCACGCGAGCATTGCCCTTGCTCAGCTCCAGCATGCATGCGTACACCAGCCAGCTGATTTTTCGGCTTTTCGGTCCCACCGGAAATCAGAAAACGGGCCATTTCTGGCCTCCAGGGGGATGGGGAAGACCATTTTCGCCCTCCCTGGGCTCCTAGAAAGCCTCTGGAGCCCGGGGAGGGCAAAAAAACAGGCCTACTGGGCTCACCGTGCCATCGCATGCCAAAAGCGGGGGTCGCGTGGGGAGGTCGCACGTGCATGCATGGGCGGGCAGGGCACATTGAATTATGGGTGTGGGAATGTGCGTGCTCAACCCCCTGCGCTCTCCTCCCCCCCCCCCCGCTTTTGGCACACGACGGCAAAAAGGTTAGCCATCACTGATATATACTATAGACTATATATACCCAGCTGTACATTTCCACCCCAGACCACCCCAATGATGCCCTCGAAGTGATGTCCCAGTGTCTGGAGGCCGTGCAGGTCTGGATGGGGAGGAACAGGCTTCGACTCAACCCATCCAAGACCGAGTGGCTGTGGATGCCGGCGTCCCGGTATAGCCAGCTGGTGCCATCGCTGGCTATTGGGGGCGAGTCACTGACCCCCACAGAGGGGGCTTGCAACTTGGGCGTCCTCCTGGACACACGTCTGTCTTTAGAAGAGCATATGACGGCCATGGCCAGGGGGGCTTTTTATCAGGTTTGCCTGATACGCCAGTTGCGCCCCTTTCTAGATCGGGACTCCTTGTGCACAGTCACTCATGCCTTGGTTACGTCATGCCTGGACTACTGTAACGCTCTGTACATGGGGCTCCCCTTGAGGAGCACCCGTAGGCTCCAGCTGGTGCACAATGCGGCCGTGCGGGTGATTATGGGAGCGACGTGGCACTCCCACATAACACCTCTCCTGCGCGAGCTGCATTGGCTCCCGGTGGTCTTCCGGGTGCGCTTTAAGGTGTTGGTTCTCATCTTTAAAGCGCTCCATGGCTTAGGGCCAGGGTATTTGCGAGACCGCCTGCTGCTACCGATAACCTCCCACCGGCCAATACGCTCTCACAGAGAGGGCCTCCTTGGGGTGCCGTCAGTCAGGCAATGTCGGCTGGCGGCCCCCAGGGGGCGAGCCTTCTCTGTGGGGGCACCCGCCCTGTGGAATGAGCTGCCTCCTGGAATACAATTGATCCTAGACCTCCAGACCTTCCATAAAGCCCTGAAGACGTTTTTATTTCATCAAGCCGGCCTAGCCTAAATGGTTTTTAATTGAGATTTTAAATTTTATGGATTTGGAGTTTTAAATTGGGTAGCCAGTGATTTAATTCTTTTTAATTATCTTAACTTTTGCATTTGTATGTTTTTTAATTTTGGCTGTTCACCACCCTGAGTCCCTTCTGGGAGAAGGGCGGTATACAAATTAAATAAATAAATAAATAAATACTATATATACTTCGTCGAAACGTTGCCAAGACACCTCCAATTTTACGCGGGAGAAAACCCGAATAACCAAAGACCTATATATATACTATAGACTATATAGACTATATAGACTATAGACTCACTCTCTTTAAAGAGACATAAGGAGTTATTTATGGCTGCAAAGGGGAGCAAACACAGATACCCATCATGTAGGATTTAAAAAGTCTGGTTCATGACATGTTATCCATTTAGTCATGTCCAACTTGGCGATTCTATGGCCAGATCTTTCCACAGCTTCCAATCTTGCACTATTTCTTTGAGGGTTTTTTTTTTAAACAATTTATTTATATATTTTCCTTAACATACATTAATACTTTATGAACAGCATAATGTCTGGGTGCATTTGCTTAACGTAATAGTATATAATATAATAATATATTAAACATAAACCATACATAATAGTATTTTTTCCAAATTTCTAATTTGTACTTCTATTATCCAACCATTGATAGAATAAATCCCATGTTTGAAAGTATTCTGTATCTTCTTTATCTTTTATCTTCAATGTTAACCTATCCATTTCTGCACAATCTTTTTTTTTTAATTACATCTTCTTCTATGGATGGTTCCTCATTTTTTTCCAATACATCTTTGAGGTTTTTTGTGTTCTGGTTGGTGTCAGTTTTGATTGTGTCCAGCCATCGTGTTCTTTGTTTGCCTGGTTTACCAGGAGCAGACCTCTAGTAGGAATATGACTAACTGAAGATGCTCCAGCTCAGTAATAGGTTTCAAATCCCAGCACTACCGGTTCGCTATCAGTAGCACACTGGTGCACACACTCGCTTTGCGAGCGGGCGGTACTTCTGCGTATGCACAGAAGGTTCTGTGCATGTGCAGAGCAAGATCCTCTGGACGGCTGCAGTTCACAAGAAATCTCCAGATCTGAGCTCTGAAGCCATGTGCTAAGTCATCAGCTGGGAGACAGGGCAAGCAGCCAGTCCTCAGCAAAATCGGCCATTCAAAATAGACAAAAAGTCAAGCCTCATGTTTCTGAACCACTTAAGTTTGATTACTTGTCCTATTTAGATTTTAAATCATTTGTATTCTGCAGTCTCTTTTGATTATTTCTAGGATAATCAAGATGATCACAAGTAGAGATAGAAGTAGAAGAATAGGAAGGAGGGACAGGAAGACAGTCTCAGAACTGAATTCTTATTTCTAGTTTTGACATTGGGTAGAGGAGATATCACCAGGAACATTCTGACACCTGGATCTTAGATGGAGTTCATGTGGACTTCAGAACAGGATGGTTGAGGTGGAGATCCGAGCAAAAATAATTATATGATAGAGTTTGGACAAATCAAATACCACTTTGAAAATCGTAGTTAATAGTTACCAGGGATACTTATGGTACCCAGATGATAAAAACTGAAAAGGACCTACAGGTAGTTGTCAATTTACAACCATTATTGATCCCAGAATTATAATTGTAAATAATGGGAACCATTAAGCAAGTCACCACACGTCCACACCTGATTTTAATGACATGTTTTGTGGTGGTGATTAAGCAAACACTGTGGTTGTTAATTGAACACCTCAGTTGTGAAACGAAGCTATTATACTTGATAGACATTTTTTCCTCAGAAACTGAAAAGAACCACCAGAAATTGGCAAAAAAAATGTTGAAAATAGCAATCACGTGACTGTGGCATAACGCAAATGGCTATAAATGCAAGCCAGTTGCCAAGCACTCAAAATACTATCGCTGACCAACATATGGGGAAAATTATTTGATATATGAAAATTGGTGTATTCGGGTCTTCTCCCGTGTAAGGTTGAGAGCACTTTGGCAATGTTTTGGCAGAATCCCATCTGCCATCATCCGGCTTATGCAAGGGGTCTTGTGCAGCCCAAAGAGCCTTGGTAGTACAGTGGTTTAAGGCACCCTGTTATTAAGCTGGTTATTAAGACCAGCTGCCTGCAATTACTGCAGGTTTGAATCTCGCCAAGGCTCAAGGTTGACTCAGCCTTCCATCCTTTCTAAGGTAGGTGAAATGAGGACCCAGTTGTGGGGGCAATAAGATGACTTTGTATAAATATACAAAAGGATGAAGGCTATTGCTGAGCGCATTGTAAGCCGCCCTGAGTCTCCGGAGAAGGGCGGCATATAAATCAAATTAAAAAAAACAAAAAAAAAAACCATCTTTGCTTCATCTTTGTGGCTGGCTGGAATGTGATTTGGCTTGAGGTCTCGGGGCGTGTGTGTCTGGCTTCTGGGGTGTATATTTTTCTGTCTATGGGTGCTGGGACTCGTTTGTTGACGAGGGCTAGTTTCCAGATGTCTGGTAGGCGGGAGGTATTGTCATGTTTATTCATGTTATGGGGGCGTTTTTCTATTTCAATGGCTTCCATAATTATTCTCTTGTTGAAGTGTTCAGTTTTGGAGATTGATTTGGACACCTTGCATAAGCCTGATGATAGCAGATGAGATTCTGCCAAAACATTGCCAAAGTGCTCTCAACCTTACACGGGAGAAGACCCGAATACACCAAGACTTGCATATATATATTCTCTTTTTCTTCTGGTTCAAATATATAAATGAAAAAGATATCTACATAATCAATTGATTTATATTAAAATGTTGGACTGTATTAGTTAAGGAAATGTATGTTATAAAATAAGTGGGTTTATTATTAAGAATTAAATAATTGTAACACCACATAATTAATTAATTTGATGATGGATATAAAAATAGATGATAATGGGAAGGGGTTTTAATATAGAAGGGAAAATAGAATTTGATTAAAATTAGAGATGAAAATGAAGGGTAATATTGGTAAAAAAATAGATGAAAATAAATATTATGGCAAAAAAAGAAGGTATAGAAATTGTAATTTTAGTTGAAAGGACTAAAAATTGTTTAAATTTGTTAACCTCTGCTCAGCAAAAATACATTGTATGTTTGTGTGTGTGTGTTTGTGTAAAAAATAAAAAAAAACTTTACAAAAAAAAATACTATCACTGACCATGGGGGGAGGATGCATGTCGCCGTCAGAACTGCAAAATCAGGTTGTAAGTATTCTGGGGAAGCTCACTATAATTTCAAATGATTATTAAGCAAAGACTACCTGCATTATTAGATAAGGTATCGTAAAAGGATGACATTCCACGAGGGTAATAATAAGTCCAGCAGTTTCACTTCTAGCTTCTCCTTCACATGTTTTCAGGTCAGAGATAATTACCATATTTTCCGGACTATAAGACACACCTCTATTGGCTCCACACCATCCCTATTTCTAAATCTTAACTAATAAACATTTCAAAAGTTATCTAACAGGTACTCTATTGGCTCTACTTCAGCCCTATTCCTAAAAGTTAACTAATATGCATTTAGCAAGTCTTCTATTGGCTCTCTCTTAGCCCTATTTCTTATCTTAGCAATATGTCTTATATGATATGCCAGTCAGCTCCTGTTTTCTGCATTGAAAGGGGCCCCACCTGTTCAAACTCCCTCTTCTTTTATCTTTGTTATGTAGGCTTTGCACATACACATCTCCTCCAGGGGTGAAAACTACTTACCTTCCCAACCGGTTCGGAAATGCACATGCCACGCACATCACATGCACACTTGAACCCTCTGCACATGTGCAGAGGGCAAAAAACAGGTTACTTCCCGTTAAAACCAGGAAGTAATGACGTCCAGGCAGGTGGGCGGAGCCTCGTGCTTCCGCAGCTACCGATTCTCAGAATCACCCACCGCTGCCGCTACCAGTTCGAACCAGTCATTTCACCCCTAATCTCCTCCCTTTCTTCTGAGTTCAGGTCATAACCTTGCATTTTTACAGCAAATGGCCCATCACAGAAATCAGGGATGCTGCATGTCATCTGACATTCCTCAGAGGGCTTAGAGTCCTTTCTTTTTCCCACCATTTTCCCTGCAGTCGGCTGAGGAGCTGTTTCCATTTCCTCCGCCCCTGGGAGGCAGTAAAGGCAGGATGGGGGAGAAGAGATGCCCTCTGGCTGGAAAGACCTCCATTATACAGCCTGGCCCCCTTTCCTGGGGAAAGAAATTGAGGGCTCTGATTTTCCCTTGGTTCCAGGGGACATCTTGCTTCCTTCTGCCAGAAATCCAATAAGATTTCATGGCTCTAGCATTGTGGTCTTTGTCCAGAGATGCAGGTGTCAAGGTTCCAAGTAACACCCCTAATGAAAGAAAACTCCGAGGCTTGAATTTCCTCAAAGTTACAGTTTATTAGAGATGTCATATTGGCACATTTGGGGAAACCTGAATCTGAAAGTTTCCAGGTTTCCCCCACCCAAAAGAAATTTCACGTTCCTTCCCCTGCATCCACATGTCCATCACATGATCCAATCAGGCACCATCCAAAACTGGAGATGCCTCCCAGTCACCTCATCACAGTTGCAGGGCAAGGTGGCCTTGACTCTCTGAGAAAAGAATGTTATTTTGACTACATATCACCCACACTTTATACAATCCCCCCTCCCATTTTCCCACAGTAAAAAATGTGGCAGGCCTAAAGGCCCAAATGTAAAAGATGGCTTCCAAGACTGACAGCAGGATCAGGACAGTTGCATTTCTCAGTGAGGCACAAACATGGTGCTACAACATTAATTTCCTTTACTACTGAGTTGACATTCCCCTCACAGAGGAACCCTTAAAAAGTAGGTGATATTCACATCTCCTGTTGAAAATGAAATACCTCAAACACAGGACCCCCATTTTTCCCTCTGTCAGCCTTCGTCAAGGAGAACGATCCCTGAAAAATGCCTGAAAGGGGGCTTCAGCGTCAAAATGAGGAGATTAAAGACATTTGTGTTTGTTAAATGTATCGGAGGTCATTGCTGTCCTCAGAGCTTGGTTGTTGTCTTGTACACATTGAGCCTTGGTAGCGCAGCAGACTAAAGCACTGTTAAGTAACACCAGCTGCCTGCAATTACTGCAAGTTCGAATCTCACCAGGCTCAAGGTTGACTCAGCCTTCCATCCTTTCGAGGTAGGTAAAATGAGGACCCGGATTGTGGGGGCAATAAGCTGACTTTGTATAAAAAAGAACACCGCTTTGGAGGGGGGGCGAAAGCCCTACTAAGCAGGTATATACAAAAGTATGAAGGCTATTGCTTAACGCATTGTAAGCCACCCTGAGTCTCTGGAGAAGGGCGGCATATAAATCGAACCAATAAATAAAATAAATAAATTTCATTACTTAAACTAGGTGTAAGGCCCGGCCTCTCCCCCTTACTCAAGAAAGTAAAGACTCTTGAAACTTGGAATTTCAAAAGGAACCTTTTATTGAAAAGGGGTGATAGCAAGGCAGATTCAAAGCAGGCTCTGAGGTCCCTCAAGCCATACAACTAGGATAAAGGAAATTAGGAACCCCTCCCAACCGTCCGATGTAGATTCAGCCAATCTGCAGGTGTGAAGATGTTATTGTTCCGGCCACTCTGAGAAAGAGATAAGAGAACTTTCTCAGGGCCATCTTCCAGCACTGCAGTCCACATGGCCCATGCTCCCCTTACATTCCCCAAGAGGTAAGAAACTACCAGGTAGCTAAGGTGCCAGACAAGTTATAAATCAGGTGAAAGGTTACACAAGAATGCAAGGCAGGGTATAGGATACATAGAAAGGAAAATAGAAAGTAAATGTATCAAGAACCAAATCCCCCTCCCTTCCTCCAAAGAATGGACAGATACACAGATCTCACACCAGGTGATATCAACAGTGCATCATTAGCATCTATTAAATGTGTTTCCTGCATCAGCTTCATTTCATCTCCACAGCAGCAGCCTTGCCAGCAGTTAATAGCTGTATGTGCCCAATATGCAAACCTAGTTACTTAAACATCATTAGGATTTAATGGCTTAATCTGATTTAGGGTCCTAGTAGTTTCATCAGTTTAGGCTTCGTTGTATTATGCAAGCCAAGAAAATGTGTTAATTAAATATATATTTTCTAATTTTGCACAGGCTACAATATACTGATCCATTCCTTAACCAAATACATTCGCAGAAATACAACGAGCCATGACAAAATTAACAACATTAACAGTAATATTTGCAAATGCAGCTGCTAGGATCTTACACATCATAGCAAAGGAAGAAATAACGATGAATATTTAGAAGTCGTTATAGCTTTCTTGCAAATTGCACCAATATTAATTTTACAATTACAAGTAATGTTGAGGCAGAGATTTTATTATTTATTATGTCTCCTACAATTATTACTGTTTGAAAAGATGAGAAAGCTATTAAAATTGCATAATATTAAAAGTCATGCACATTGATACATGTAGAGAAATGGAGGTGGAACTCGATGACACATGGTCAGGTTATTTGAAGGGCCACCTAGTTTCAAAGGTTTCTGCCCAGCCAGAACAGGCTGACAATATTGGGGCACTCCAGGTCTCTTCAATTAAAGAATGCCAATTTATGGAACCCAGAGCGTTCCATAAGTTGCATGCCTTCTTTCTTGCAGCACCTGCTCTCAGGAATAAGGTGCCTCCTGAAAGCTATGTAGTTGCCACTCTAATGATGTTCCAGAAGACTTTGAAGATCTGGTTGTTCTCCCAGGCCCTTAAGTATAAATCCCTCCTTTTCTTTCTCCAGGAATTACCCATGATCCCATGAGCAATTGCAACAGGAGACTTCTGACAAGCCCTAATTACATCATTACCCCAGGGGTGAAATCTACTAACCTCCCCTACCAGTTCAGGAGTGCGAGAGTGCGTGTGTCACATGTGATTTTGGACCCTTTGTGCATGCGCAAAGCCTTCTGCGCATGCACAGAGGGTAAAAAACAGGTTACTTCTTGATTAAAACCAGAAAGTAACAACATCTAGGCAGGAGGGGAGACTCGCGCTGCCACCGCTACTGGTTCTCCTAACCACCACCCGCCGCCGCTATCGGTTCCCCCGAACCGGTGTGAACCAGTAGCATTTCACCCCTGCATTAGCCCCTTCTCCAGGGGTTAGGCAGGTAGCTAT
Source organism: Arizona elegans (assembly GCA_022577455.1). Classification (NCBI taxonomy): domain Eukaryota; kingdom Metazoa; phylum Chordata; class Lepidosauria; order Squamata; family Colubridae; genus Arizona; species Arizona elegans. Next base: position 6,220,460 of record JAKOOJ010000005.1, on the reverse strand, counting down.
AGCCACTACCAAAATCAGTATAAGAGAGCTAGATGTGGCTGCCAAGTATGGTTAGGAATACTGAGAGATGCCAGGAGGAGTCCTTCAGCAAGATCTGAAGAGGCAGCCTTGAAGGTGATAAAAGAAATGAAAAAGGGAGAGATCATAACATGTAATAAACATGACCCTCTTATTGTTTGCCCATATTATGGTATCCTGATACGAGGGAGAGCACAAATCTTGTAGGGAGCGGGATGCACAGTTGCCCCTACTATGGATTTTTCACTGAGTTCCACACCTTCTGGTGGCTCCAACCTAAATGCCCTCAGCAGTCTGGTAAAGGTGTTGAATAGCTCAATATTTGCAAGGAGTTGTCCCAAGCAGACACGAGCTCCTACACAAAAACGAAGAGAAAAAACTTTTAAAATGGTAATAATCTATTATTCATTACCCATCTGTCCCACTTTGCAATGATCAGGTGAAGGGAATTTGGGCTGGTGCATGTAGTCGTCCTCCTTCAAAACGCCAGGGAAGCAGGGGTGAAATTTATTTATTTTTATTTATTTATTATTTAAATTTGTATACCGTCCTTCTCCCGAAGGACTCAGGGCGATGAACAGCCAAAATTTAAAACACATACAATATAAAAATTAAAAAGAATTAAAACAGAATTAAATCAATTTGGCTTCCCTAAATTTTAAAACCCTTTCCCCATAAAATAACCCATTAAAAATTTAAGCCAGCCCAGCTTGCTGGAATAAGAAGGTCTTTAACGCTCGGCGGAAAGTACGGAGGTCCAGGATCAGTCGTATTCCTGGGGGTAGCTCGTTCCAGAGGGCCGGTGCCCCCACAGAGAAGGCTCTCCCCCTGGGGGTCATCAGTCGACATTGCTTGACCGACGGCACCCTGAGGAGACCCTCTCTGTGGGAGCGAATTGGCCGGTGGGAGGTTATTGGTGGCAGAAGGTGGTCTCGTATTCAGCAGGTTCTGACAGGTTCTGGAGAACCGGTAGCAGAAATTTTGAGTAGTTTGGAGAACCGGCAAATACCACCTCTGGCTGGCCCCAAAGTGGGGAGAGAATGGGGATTTTGCAGTATCCTTCCCCTGGAGTGGGGCAGGAATGGAGATTTTGCAGTATCCTTCCCCTGCCACACCCACCAAACCACGCCCACTGAAATGGTAGGGAAAAATTTTGAATTTCACCCCTGCAGGGAAGCATACGCCGTGTTCCTTAAAAGCTAAAAGACTAAGCTTGGGTGGAGTTCAGTGTGATGGGTGTTTCTGTGCTTTCTCTCACTATATGAATTTAGCCAAGTGGGTAATTCATGTTTTAAAAATCAAGTGAATTTAGAAAACAAGTTAATTCACTAACCAGTTTAAACCTATGGTATTATGTTAATGGAATGAAGATATTGGTCTTTTCCCTTTACTTTGCATCTTGCAGAACTGCATCCACTGTTGTGACAATTCATTTCGGTTAAATATAAAAACTTCTTGTGCCCCATTTACACCATGGAAAACAATAGGAATGTCAGCTTCCAAGCTGCCATAAGGAAGGAGAGGAGAGGCTTGAATTTTAACCTACTTAATTCCCCTGAAGAACTGTCTCCACGGAGATGGAATGGGAGAGGGGACATTCCTGTGAACTGATGGAGATGGGATGGGAAGAGTGGCTTGGACGATGGCCAATGAGACGCAGAGAATTGGGAAAGGGAAAGAGAGGTTTTGGGGGGGCCAAAGTTCAGTCCTAACTGCGCATTGAGTCAGGGTCAGTTCGTTATGCTCAATAAAGAGAAAAATTTCCTCAAAGATCGGGTGTTTGGAAATTCATTTATTTGGAGATAACAACGAAGCTTGACAGGGATATTTTTCACCCATCAGCCTTTGCCTTTTTCCTCTCTTCCTTCCCCTTTTCTTTCCTCCTTCTCTTTTGGCTCCTCCAAACTCCCCAAAAGTTGTGAGCATACATGCAGATGAACTCAAACATCTGCCGATGGATCACTTTATATTGTCCTTGGAGTTCCAAAATATTCCTAGCTCATATCACAATAGCAGTATTTCAACTTTCTTTAACAAATGAAAAGATGCTGTTACTTGGACAGGAAATTCTAAAGTGGTCAGAAAGTGGTCAGAGGCAAGGGTGGGCTGCTGTGGATTCGCAGGAGTTTGGGAGAACCTCTAGCTAAGATTCTGTGCAGTTTGGAGAACTCCCAAATCGCACTCCTGGCTGGCCCAACCCATCCCACCCCTCCCTTCCCAGGAGTCCCCACGCGGCCTGTTTTGGATGCAGGTAAGTGCAGGGCATGCGCGGAGGCTCGGGGAGGGCGAAAAACAGGCCTACCAGAAGTTCCGGAAGAGTGCCCTCCAGAGGGCCTCCGGAGCCTGGGGAGGCCATTTTCACCCTCCTGGAAGTTTGAGGAAAACCTCTGGAGCCTGGGGAGGGCAAAAACGCCCCCCCCACCATGGTGCAGGAGGCTGACTAGGCCACGCCCATCATGGCTGCAGCCACCCAGCAACCGGGAAGAGAACCCCTTGCTAAAATTTTTGAAGCCCACCCCGTCCTTACTTAAAAATACACCTCATGACTCTGCTGGCAGTAGCACCTGGCAGACACCTGAGCTCTTTCAAAACCTCTGCATCCTTTCCTGCTAGGGTTTGGAACCCGCCCCTGGAAGAAACCAAATCTGAACCATTGGGGAAAAATTCAGAGGTGTCCTAGTTCTACTCACCAAAAAGGCATTAAGAGTTGTTAACCTAATCTTGCATGGCTTCTTCTCTGGTAATGTTGTTACCAACTACTAAATAGAGCATACAAAACATTTGCTAGATCAGTGATGGCTAACCTTTTTGCCATCGCGTGCCAGGAGGAGGGGGACGGGACAGGTTTGCGTCCATGCATGGTCCACACCCATAATTCTATGTGCCTGCCCTGTGCATGCGCATGCAACCCCCCCTCCTCCCCCAGGTCCTGGCGCCTGATGGCCCAATAGGCCCATTTTTCTTTCTCACCTGGCTCCAGATCTTCTCAATGAATCTGGGGAGGGCAAAAACAGCCTTCCCCATGCCCTCTGGAGGCCTGAAGCAGCCCATTTCCCAACTCCTGGTTGAACAGGAAGTGACGTTTTTTGCTGTCCCCAGGCTCCAGAGCCTCTCTTTGGGTTTAGACAATTTAGAACTAAGCTGCCTTAGGTCTGACCTAAGCATAGTACACAAAATTATCTGCTATAATGTCCTACCTGTCAATGACTACTTCAGATTCAATCATAACAATATGCTCCGTGCAAGCGTGTTAGGAATCTGCCCAGCTGAGGTGCGGCAATCCATTCTGCCGCACCTATCAGCTGGGCTAAAAAAGAAGAAATAAAAGGTAGGAATAATGCGGGGGCGGGCGGGAGGGCCCAGCTCCCAGACAAAGAGAACCGGTTCAGTGACGTCATATCGTCACCGCTACCAGCTCAGCCGAACCGGACCGAACTGGGAGGAACCCACCACTGTAACGTCCCCAAGATATGATACTGTCTGGAGTTAATTTATCTATCAGCGATATTGAGGGTATATCTAAAATCATGAAGTTTGGATCAATTACCTCTTTCTGGAGTCTAATGACACACGAATTTTTCCCTCCCTTTGATCCGATTGCATATTGTGGAAAGTCTTTCATTTTACATTGGTTTTACAAATGGACCAAATGTCATGAAACAATTTTTATTTATTTTTTTGCTTTTTTCACCCCTTCCTAAAATAAGTATCATTTGCCAATCATAACTGTTTGTTTTTTTTGTTTTTTTTTTACAGATTACCTGCTCCAAAAGGAAGAAATACTTCTTTTTTTGCAAAATTTCCTTCCTTGTCCAAAAAATGATTGGGGTTGAACTCTTCGGGAGTCTCCCATTGTTCGGGATCGAAAAGAACAGAACGTAAGTCTGCAATAATAATAGCTCCCTATAAGACAGAAATAGACTGAGGTAAACATCTGGATAAGCACAGGTTTTATTTACGTATTTATTTATTTAAATGGAATACTTCGTTTCATCAAGTTGCCCAGCCCTGATTCACTTGTACACTGCAAATGGGGTTTTTCAATTGCACATTTTAGCATTTAGCACATTTTAGCATTGCCAAAAAAACATTAAAAGTTGTCAACCTAATCTTGCAAAGCTTCTTCTCTGGTAATATTGTACTGCAAACTAGGGCATACAAAACCTTTGCTAGACCAATTCTTGAATACAGCTCATTTGCCTGGAATCCGCACTGTATATTGGATATTAATACAATTGAGAGAGTCCAGAGGTATTTCATGAGAAAAGTCCTCCACTCCTCTACTCATAACAGAATCCCTTATGCCACCAGGCTTGAAATTTTGGGCTTGGACAACCTAGAACTATGCCGCCTTTGGTCTGACCTAAGTGTAGTACACAAAATTATCTACTACAACGTCCTACCTGTCAATGATTACTTCAGCTTCAACCACAATAATACACAAGCACACAATAGATACAAACTTAAGGTAAACCGCTCCAAACTCGATCGCAGAAAATACGACTTCAGCAACAGAGTGGTCAATGCCTGGAATGCACTACCTGACTCTGTTGTTACATCCCCAAACCCCCAAAACTTTAACCTTAAACGGTCTACTGTTGACCTCACCCCATTCCTAAGAGGTCTGTAAGGGGCGTGCATAAAAGCACCAGCATGCCTACCGTCCCTGTCCTACTGTCCCCATTTATTCGTACCCATTTCCTGTGTTCATATTTATGTTTATACTTATACCTGTTATCTTTTACATGTTTGACAAACAAACAAACAAACAAATAAATAAATAATAACAATAACAACATTTTCAGAGCTTACACCTTGTGTTAAACAGAGCTCTGCTGAAGAAATTCTTCATAAGGGTGGAACACTTAAACTGAAGACTCCAAAGATATACTATCTATAAACTATACCTTGGGGAAGAGAAAGCCATTTGAGTAGATATCCTGCACACTTTGTCTAGGAAGCCCGAACAACAAGGAATATTTGGTTCGCATGAGCTCATGAATCACAGCATTGGTATATGGCAGTTTCTTCCGATCTTCATAACAGATGGAGTGAGATGGACTGAAAACTTTTTCCATTTCCTCGTATACTTTATCTAAGGAAAAGAGTGAAAACAAGTGGTATATAAGTAAAGGTTCCCCTCGCACATTTGTGCTAGTCATTCCTGACTCTAGGGGGCAGCACTCATCTCTGTTTCAAAGCCAAAGAGCCAGCGCTGTCCGAAGACGTCTCCGTGGTCATGTGACCGGCATGACTCAATGTCAAAAGTGCATGGAACACTGTTACCTTCCCACCAAAGGTGGTCCCTATTTTTCTATTTGTATTTTTACGTGCTTTCAAACTGCTAGGTTGGAAGAAGCTGGGACAAGTCACGGGAGCTCACCCCATTATGCGGCACTAGGGATTTGAACTGCCGAACTGCCAACCTTTCGTTCGACAAGCTCAACGTCTTAGCCACTGAGCCACCGCGTCCCCATCCACTGCCTATTTCACCTAAGGGACTTTGGGCAATTTGGAACATCATAAAGACAAAACAGTATCAACATCTTAATAAAAGCCCAGCTAAAAATGGAATTAAGAACAAGTTACAAGAAAAAACAAAAATCAAAATGATAAATTCAAAAAGCTAAGGTTGATGCAGTTGGGACAAGACAGTTCCACAGGTATCCTGCTCCCATGCCATGAAGGGCTTTATATTTATTATTTATTTATTTTTATTTATTTAAATTTATATACCGCCCTTCTCCCGAAGGACTCAGGGAGGTGGACAGCCGAAATTAAGATACATATAATATAAAAGTTAAAAATAACTAAAATAAATTAAATCAGTCGGCCTTCCAATTTAAAACCCCACATCTATACAATTTAAAAAATAACCCATAAGACCTTTTAGGCTAGGCCGGCTTGGTGGAATAAAAAAGTCTTCAGGGCCTTACGGAAAGTACGGAGGTCCGGGATCAGTCATATTCCGGAAGGGAGCTCATTCCAGAAGGCGGGTGCCCCCACAGAGAAGGCTCTCCCCCTGGGGGCCGCCAGCCGACATTGCTTGACCGACAGCACCCTGAGGAGTCCCTCTCTGTGAGAGCGTATTGGCCGGTGGGAGGTTATCAGTTGCAGAAGGCGGTCTTATAAATACCCTGGCCCTAAGCCATGGAGCGCTTTAAAGGTGAGAACCAATACCTTGAAGCGCACCCGGAAGACCACTGGGAGCCAGTGCAGCTCGCGCAGGAGAGGTGTTACATGGGAGCGCCAAGTCGCTCCCATAATCACCCGCGCGGCCGCATTCTGCACCAGCTGGAGCCTCCGGGTGTTCCTCAAGGGGAGCCCCATGTAGAGAGCGTTACAGTAGTCCAGGCGAGAAGTGACTAGGGCATGCGTGATTGTGCATAAGGAGTCCTGATCCAGAAAGGGGCGCAACTGGCGTATCAGGCGAACCTGATAAAAGGTGATGACCAGCATCTTAAATTAGACCCAGAAGCAAATCAGCATCCAGTGCAGTTCACATAGCAAAGATGTTAAATGTGCCTCTCCAGGGGTACCCAGAATTGTTTGTAACATTGCATTCCACATCAGTTGCAGCTTCTGGATACTCTTGAAGCGTAAAACCAGGTAGAATGCATTGCAATAGTCCATCCAGGAGTCCCCAAGGCAACTGGACTTTCTTTCTTTTTTCTTTTGAAGACATTTCGCTTCTCATCCAAGAAGTTTCTTCAGTTCTGACAGGATAGTGGGGAATGGCAGGATTCATATTCCTTACAGACAAAGCTGGTCATTTGCATCCTTTTAGAGAGTCGTTGAAGCACTTGGAAGTTTACCTGTGTCCTCAGGGTCACCTGAGTAGTGCTAATGGTTCTGTAGTCTGCAACTTTTTCCTCCAGAAATCCATTCCTACTCCCACTCATCCAGGAGATGAATGGAGCACGAGTGACTGAAAGGAGGGCTTCTTGATCAAGGAAGGGACATAAATGGGACACAACCCGAAGTTGAGCCAAGGCCCTCCTAACCATGATAGGTTAGGAGGATTCCCCAAATTATGCATTGAGTCTGTTAAGTGTCTATGGAGAGGTTTCATTTTATCTTCCTCTGGGGTAAGGGAACGTTTTATCACACAAAAACTAGTTTCTCCTTGACAAATAAAATTGTATGCGTCTGCTTGTATTATTTCTAACTTAGTGATTTTAGTTATCTTATTCTTTTATCCCTAAAATTAAACAATGCAAAGCTTGTCATGTCATTTGCACATATTTAACAAATTTCCTTCTTGGTGCATATTAATTTTTGCTTGTTTCTAAGATTCTATTACTATTTTGTGCATATTTTTCAATTTTTTTCTATTATTATTATTTCAATATTTGCAAATCTGCCCTGTTTGTTCTGGGTCGAAGCTGTTGGCACAGAGATTTGTTGCTGTTTCCCATGTTAGCATCATATTCCTGTTGCTTTTTGCTGCTGATGAGAATCGGCTTCCAGCAGGATGGTTTTCTATATGCAAGTATGGGCCTGCCACCTGGTGTCCGACAAAAGGCAGGTGCATTATCCAATATGAGCTGTAGCTTATTAACATTGTATTGGTCTCTGCCGTGAGCTGTAGGTAACAAGCGGTGTTTTTTTTCCATTGTTCTGTTTCTGTAGTCTGTCTTTCAGTAGTTCTTCCCTGGAAATGGATCTGGCAGATGAATATAAAATCAAATTCCACCATCTTTTTACTGATTGGGGAGTAGGAAGAGCAAATATCCAAGCCTCAATTTTCCCACTGGTTGTTAGCCCTGTGGCTATGTGTTTTGACCTAGGCTTCCCAAGAGCATGAAACAGACTCCTTGTCCCAACAAAAAAACCCTTTTTATTAAGTTACTGTGAATTCCTCTCATTCACATCCAGCAAAGTCTTTCAAGGGAGAATTTACAGTCACAGACCTGATCTGGCTTGGAGAGCTGCCAGGCCGATATCTTCAAAAGTTGGCAAGGAGTCTCTGAGAGTCACGAGCCAATTAAGCGAACTAATTGCCTCCTCTAAACTCCCCTCCCCTTTCGCTCCTCTTTATTCCCTATGGAAGGGGCCATTCACCATCCGCCTGTGGCTTTACTCCCGAGTCGACCCTTGTTCCTTAGCTGTTCCCTTCTCCTGGAGCTCTGTGCATGCACACACTAGGAACAGGCTCCAGCTATTCTTCTGCCCCACTGATATCCAACTCAGAAGGCATCTGACAACTATCAGACGGCCCTGGCCTCATCTCTGCCTCTGACACAGAGCACTCATCAGAGCCCTCCCCAGGCTCCAGGATTGGCCCATGTTCCTCCCCAATCTTCACTGTTTGAGTCTGCCACCAGCTCTGCTGGCGGGCCACAACACTATGGTCTGCTCTTGTCGATTCTACTGGGCAGGTTATTGGTGGTTGGGGTCGCATGCTAGTGGATAAGATCTGCTGTTGTAGTCATTCATGTAAGAAGAATAGTTATTCCAAATGGACATTTGCCTACATGGGAATCCGTTGAGAAAGAAGGGTGCTGCATTACATTCTACTAATAATAATCCCAGGTTTTTGTCACCACTGTATCACTGTATCCCACCTTGGATATCCAGATGACTTGCCATGAAGAGCAATGCCCATTTCAGAGAGCTTGCGGTGGTTTCCGTTCCTGCCACAAAGAAGTCAACAATGTACTGAGCCAAGTTGTCTTCATCGTAGGTAGAATTGGGATCATCCTTCCTCTAGGATTAACAATAAAATAGGTGAAATGGTATTTTCTTATTATTTCCAATATTTCCACAATTTAATATCTCCCTGTTCTATTGGTCACCTTGTCAGGGGATAAGGGGCCTGAAACCCAAGCCCAAACCATTAGGACGGCATGAGATTGGGGAGGGTGGAGATCAGTAGTGGGATTCCAAAAATTTTACTAGTGGTTCTGTGGGCGTGGCTTGGTGGGCGTGGCATGGCTTGGTGGGCATGGCTTGGTGGGCATGGCAGGGGAAGGATATTATAAAATCTCTATTCCTTCTGTTGTAGGAATCCTTCCCCACTCCAGGGGAAGGATACTGTAAAATCCCCATTTCCTCCTGATCAGCTGGGACTTGGGAGGCAGAGAATAGATGGGGCCAGTCAGAGGTGGTATTTACCTGTTCTCCGAACTACTCAACATTTCTGCTACCGGTTCTCTAGAACTGGTCAGAACCTGCTGAATACCACCTCTGGTGGAGATAACTTTGGGACAAGTTCTATTCAGGTATTCCTTGATTTACGACCACAACTAAGACCCAAATTTTGTTGTTAAGTGAGACATTTGTTACGTGAATTTTGCCCCGTTTTATGACTTTTCTTGACACATTTATTAAGTGAATCCCTTATTAAGTTAGTGACACAGTTGTTAAGTGACTCTGGCTTCCTCATTGACTTTGTTTGTCAAAAGGTCACAAAAGTTGATCACATGACCCCGGGACACAGCAGATATCATAAATATGAGTCAGTTGCCAAGCAGCTGAATGTTGACCACATGACCATGTGAATGCCCCAATGGTCATAAGTGTGAATAAGGGTCATAAACACTTTTTTCAGGGCAGTTGTAACTTTGAACAATTATTAGTCTCCCTAAATGAACTGTTGTAAGTTGGAGACTACCTGTACGGAGGACTTCAGGGAAGGAAATATTAGGAGCAATTGGGATACTATTGCTGAGTGTTCCCCGATCTCATGAGCGGACAATTCTATGCGAATAATTTTGGCAGGATGATAATTAGGAGAAAAAATATTTTTAGCTCTTTTAAAGGCTCCATGTGAAAATTGTAAACTAGGAGAGTGAAAGGTAGACATCTGGCTTAGACTCATGATGTCACCAATAAAAAGGAATTCCATCAAGATAATTTGGTTTAGTAGTTATCCAGGTCCTTATGCTTAGTGGTTGTGCAGGAAGGAACATATAGCATCTATCAAAATAGTTTACAGTGAACACCTTCCTCGTGTCTGCAGGAAGATGACACCCAAAAAAATCTAAATATATCTTTCCCTTCCCTTAAGGCAGGGGTGTCAAACTCAAGGCCAAATCCGGCCCTCAGGGTGTTTAGTTCTGGCCCATGGGGCCCCCCTGGAAACAGTGAAGGGCCAGTCCACTGTGCCTCTGCCACGCAGCCCTCTCTCAAGCTCTGTTTTCATTGGCAGAGAGTTGCAGGAGGCCGTCGCAGCCGAAAACAGAGATCAGGAGCCCATTTTCACTGTCAGAACACCAGAGGTGGGTTGCTACCAGTTCGCCCTGGATTGGGCGAACCGGTAGCGGCAGAAGGCTCCACCCACTCACCCAGAGGCTTCTGCGCATGTGCAGAAGCCTCGCATGTGAATGAGGGCACACACGCCCACGAGCGAACCGGTAGCGATTGGGATTTGCAAGCCACTACTGCAAAACACTCAGGCCACCACAGGTGCCTCCAACACGAGTGATGTCAAGCTGGCCATGCCCACTCTGGCCACCCCCACTCTGGCCAGGCCCCCCGCCTCCCCTCCCCAAGGTCAAACACAACCCTGATGCGGCCCTCAATGAAATTGAGTTTGACACCCCTGCCTTAGGGAAGAGGTAGACACTATATCCCATTCTGATACTTTCAAGGATTACAATTCACTTAGGGAATTTTATCAATGATTGTAGAAAGAGCTCAGGAATAGATGCGAGTTGGGGTCCTTGGTGCTCTCTGAGCTTGCTTGTTTTCTTGCAGATGTTTCATTACCCTTCTCAGGAGTCAGCAATCTATGGCTCCGGAGCCGCATGCAGCTCTTTGGGCCCTCTGCTGTAGCTCCCTTTCAAGTGATCCCACCACTGGCTGGCCCTGCCCCTCATCCTCCCCTCCCAGTCACTCTTCGCCTGGCCTGAGAAGGTAAGGGTGATGGCGGGGGATGGAGAAGCGGCCATGGCAGAAACAGCGAGATACAGAGAGAGGGGGAGAGAGGGGAGAGAGAGATATGTCAAAAGGATTTTGTGGTTCCCGGTGTTTTTTAACAACTGGTTCTCTGCCCACCGGCTGGGTAGGCATGGCTAGGGGGTCATGTGACTGGTGGAAGTGAGTGACATCGAGTTGGCCACGCCCACCCAGGTTTTGTGGCTCCCGGTGTTTTCTTTTCTGTGGCAAATGGTATTTGAGTATTTAAGGTTGCAGACCCCTGTCCTACCTAGATAACATCATCAATGCTATCAATGTTACCTAGTACTGAAACATTTGCAAGAAAACAAGTCAGATCAGAGAGCACCAAGGACCCCTCATTTCACCCCTGAGCTGCAAATATTCTCTTTAAGGTGGGAGTTATGCACTGATCCATCTTCAAGCAATATTCCCAAGGCAAGGCAAATGTGTACTTTCTCCATTTGAAATAGGTAGAAATCGATGAAATCCTGTGGTTCGTGCTGGCTTTGATTCTCCTTATGCTTTTTGATCTCCTTCTTTGCAAACGAAAGCATCACCTCCATAAAAGATAGGGCAGTCTGGTGAGGGCCAGGCAGATGCTTCATGATAGATGGAAAAGCTTCATAGAGCTGAGAGAGAGAGGGAGGGAGGGAGAGGGAGAGAGGGGAGGAGAGAGAGAGAGAGAGAATTCAGTTACAATATAAATTGGATTGAGCAAATCAATGTCCTTGATCTTAGGTGTATGAAAACTAGGACTTAACAGACAATTTATGTCTATGTAATTAGTTTCTATAGGGACGTGGTGGCTTAGTGGCTAAGACGCTGAGCTTGTCGATCGAAAGGTCAGCAGTTCAGCTATTTAAATCCCTAGTGCCGTGTAACGGGGCGAGCTCCCATTCCTTGTCCCAGCTTCTGCCGACCTAGCGGTTCGAAAGCAGGTAAAAAATGCAAGTAGAAAAATAGGGACCACTTTTGGTAGGAAGGTAACAGTGTTCCGTGCGCCTTTGGAGTTTAGTCATGCCGGCCACATGACCACGGACAGCGCTGGCTCTTCGGCTTTGAAACGGAGATGAGCACCGCCCCCTAGACTCAGGAATGACCAGCACATATGTGCAAGGGGAACCTTTACCTTTTAATGATACACTGATGATATTACCTGGTACCACAACCATTCCTTCTCATGTTCCCCTCCTTTAACAATGTCCAACAGGAAGTTAAAAGATCAACTGGTTGAAAGTAAACTAAATTCATGCTATATTATAATTTAAGAGTGGATTAAAAAAACAGCAGGAACTTTTCCAGGTAGTTGCTAGGACTCAACACTGATTTGAAGTTACAAATAAGAGGATAGGATGGGAAGGGAGGGCGGAAGGGAGGGCGGAGGGGAGGGCAATTTTTTTTACTACCGATTCTGTAGGCGTGGCTTGGTGGGCGTGGTGTGGCTTAGTGGGCATGGCTTGGTGGTCGTGGCAAGGGAAGGATACTGCAAAATTCCCATTCCCTCCCCACTCCTGGGGGAAGGATACTGCAAAATCTCCATTCCCACCCCACTCTGAGGCCAGCCAGAGATGTCATTTGCTGGTTCTCTGAACTATTCAACATTTCTGCTACTGGTTCTCTGAACTATTCAAACTTTCCACTACCGGTTCTCCAGAACCTGTCAGAACCTGCTGGATTTCACCCCTGAGGGAAGGGGAGAGGAGGAAAAGTGAGGAGAGGAGGGGGAGGAGAGGGGAGGAGAGGAGAGAATAGGAAAGGGACAATGAAGGAAACTCAGTTACATAGGAATTTTTGTTAAAATCCATACATTCATACTTTTGGAAAATTTTGAACTGATAGACTCATGTGGGAAAGAGAAGATTAAAAAATGAAAAACAAGATTAGTACTACTTACAAGGTAAGGCACGCTGCCTCCAAACATGTCTAAAAAGAAAATTGCTTCCACCAACTCCAGGAAGTTCTTATCTTCAGTGGAAAACCGATGTCCAAATACTGCAGCACAGATCACATTTGAAAACGATTTCATGGTGGATAGCGAGGGGTCAAATGGCTGCCCTGGAAACAAAAGGATAGGAATTAATATTCACATTTATTTATTTATTTTTATTTTATTTATTTTTCAAGCATATATAAGATAACAGGTAAAAGGAAGTTAAAAGCAGTTAAAAGGAAGAAACAGCTGCGATCAAACATTGCTCCTAGAAGCACGAAGCCGAAAACACCAGCCTGAAGATGACGAATGAGACTTCGTCGAAACGTTGCCAAGACACTTCCAATTTTACGCGGGAGAAAACCCGAATAACCAAAGACCTACATACAAACACCTGCGAAAACCTCAGAAAACTAACAGGTAAAAGTGTAAACATAATTTGAATACATGAAAAGAGTAAGTAAAAAGGAATATTAGGACATGGACAGTAGGCACCCTGGTGCGCTTATGCATACCCCTTACAGACCTCTTAGGAATGGGGTGAGGTCAACAATAGACAGTCTAAGGTTAAAGTTTTGGGGGTTTGGGGAAGAAACCACAGAGTCAGGTAGTGTATTCCAGGCATGGACCACTCTGTTGCTGAAGTCGTATTTTCTGCAATCAAGTTTGGAGCAGTTTATTTTAAGCTTGTATCTATTGTTTGCCGGTGTATTGTTATGGTTGAATCTGAAGTAGTCATTGACAGATAGGACATTGTAGCAGATAATTTTGTGTACTACACTTAGGTCAGACCTAAGGCGGCATAGTTTTAAGTTGTCTAAGCCCAAAATTTCAAGTCTGGTGGCACAAGGTATTCTGCTGTGAGCAGAGGAGTGGAGGACTCTTCTCGTGAAATATCTCTTGACTCTCTCAGTTCAGGGATGAAATCCAGCAAGTTCTGACAGGTTCTGGAGAACTGGTAGCGGAAATTTTGAGTCATTTGGAGAGTCAGCATATACCACCTCTGGCTGGCCCCAGAGTGGGGTGGGAATGGAGATTTTGTCCCCTACCACTCCCACCAAGCCATGCCCACAGAACCAGTAGTAAAAAAATTTGGATTTCACACTGTCTCGGTTGTATTAATGTCCAATATGCATTCTGTTTTTCTTTTGCAGCATCAAAACTGGGAGGTCTGGTAGAAATGATCAGAAATTGTGATCCTTATTTATTTTTATTAGATAAACTGACTTGCTGTTGGAAGATCAGATGATATGAACTCTAGTATAGCCAAAATAATTGGCTCACGTCCAGAGACAATACCATGAGATCCACTTGAATCCAGTTCTTTATTTGCTCATCCCTCATAAACAAATTTTTGCATATACTCAAATTTACAACCTACATGTTGGAGATGTAAATGTGATGATGCAACGTATTTTCATGTATGGTGGACATGTAAGAAAATTAAGGCATTTTGGATTAAGATATGGTGGATTATACAAAATATTCTTAAAAGGAAGATAAAATTTACTCCACAGTTGTTTTTACTGGGTATAATTGAAGGATGTATAGTTATAGAGACTAATTTGATTTTGAATTTAATAACGGCAGCCAGATTTTTGGTGGCGCAATACTGGAAGAAGGAAGAAATACCTACTATTGAAGAATGGATATTAAAAGTAGCCAATTTGGCAGAGATGGCTAAAATTTCTGCATATTTGAAGGATCGTTCGAATGAAAGATATGTACTGGAATAGAGAAGATGGATTGACTATATACAAAACAAATACGGGAGTAAAAAGTTGCAAATAGCTTATGAATGAAATATTTAGATGATTTTTTTTTTCTACTTTGATATCTTAGTACCTATGGCGGAGTTAAAGAGTAAGGGGAAGTTAAGAGTTTATAGTTAGTTTGCTTATGTTAGATTATGTTTGTTAAATGCAATACTCTGTATTTTGCTCTGGGAAGTCGGCGGGGGGAGGGAGAGGGGAAGGAGGGGAAAGGGGGGGGGAATTTGTTTGTAAAACTTTTTAAAACTTTTCAATAAAAAAAAAATAAATAAACAAATTTTTGCCAGACTAAAGCTATAACCTTCTAACCTATTAGGTATATCCTAAGACAGGGGTCCCAAACCCTCAGTCTGTGGAACGGCAACAGACCACAGCCAGAAACTGGGCTGTAGAAATAAGCAAAGCTCCATCCGCGGAATGCAGGCAGCACACAAAACCACATCCACTCTTTTACTACCGGTTCACAACGGGAGCACGCGCGCAGATCACCCTTGATGATGTCAGGGTGGGTGGGCGGAGCCTCCCACTCCACCCACCCGCCGTGACAGAACCGGGAGCAACCCCCACTGACCCACTCTCTCCAAGGAACCGGTCCTTGGTGCCCCAAAGATTGGGGACCGCTGCTATAAAGTGTCTTAGGCATCTGAAATGCTCTGATTCTATGTTGACCTTGGTTTGGGTGCTGATATCAAATTTCTGCCCATTAATTATTATGTGCCTGTTTGTCCTGGGTCGAAGCTGTTGGCACAGAGATTTGTTGCAGTGCCTGTTTCCCACGTTAGCATCATTGTCCTGTTGCGTTTTGCTGCTGGTGAGAATCGGTTTCAAACTGGATGGTTTTCTATACGCAAGTATGGGCTTGCCCCCTGGTGTCCGACAAAGGGCAGGTTCATTATCCAGCATGAGCTGTAGCTTATATACATTGTATTGGTTTCTGCTGTGAGCTGTAGGTGACAAGTGATGTTTTTTTCCATTGTTCTGTTCCTGTGATCTGTCTTTCAGTAGGTCTTCTACAGAGGAATTATTGAGTCTGTCATCTGCACCTCTATAACTGTCTGGTTTGGCTCTGCCACCCAACAAGACAGACAGAGACTTCAGAGGATAATTAGAACTGCAGAAAAAAAACATTGCTACCAACCTGCCTTCCATTGAGGACCTGTATACTGCACCAGTCAAAAAGAGGGGTGTGAAAATATTTACAGACACCTCACATCCTGGACATAAACTGTTTCAACTCCTACCCTCAAAACAACGCTATAGAGCACTGCACACCAGGACAACTAGACACAAGGACAGGTTTTTCCTGAACACCATCACTCTGCTAAACAAATAATTCCCTCAACACTGTCAAACTATTCACTAAGTCTGCACTACTATTACTATTAGTTTTCTCATTGTTCTTATCACTCATCTCCTCCCACTTTATGACTTATAACTGCATGACGGTAACTTTGCTGCTTATATCCTTATGATTTATATTGATATTGATTGTTTCCTAGTATGATTTGATTGCTTATTTGTACCCTATGACTATCATTAAGTGTTGTACCTTATAATTCTTGATGAACATATCTTTTCTTTTATGTACACTGAGAGAATATACACGAAGACAAATTCCTTGTGTGTCCAATCACACTTGGCCAATAAAGAATTCTAATCTAATCTAATTTACATTTTGTCCTGCCTTTATGGCACTCAAGGCATCTCTTATGTTCCTCAGCAAACAGAGAGTTCTATAATTTCACAAGCACAATCTGATCCAAAGCCATTGTCACATGTTCGTTCCAAGCCATGACTAAGATCTTGGCTGGACTATGTCCCAAAGGTGATTTTTCAAGAGGCAACTGGACTTTCTGGTTTTTCTTTGAAGACCTTTCACTTCTCATCCAAGAAGCTTCTTCAGCTCTGCATTCTTTTAGCAAGTCGTTAAGGTCACCTGGAGATTTATCTGTGTCATCAGGTCACCTGAGTGGTGCAAATTAGTGTGGAGCCTTCTTGGAACTGTTGAAAGGACTGTGTTGTAGATTGGAGATAGATGATGATGTACCCCTCCCCCTCTATTGAGAGAAGGCTGTTCAATTTTGACATAGATGGCCTCTTTGACCCCTCTTTCAAACCAGCAGTCCTCTCTGTCCAAAATGTGGACTTTGAAGACAGCCATCTTCAAACAAGTGGCCTTTGTCTTTTAAATGCAGATGGATGGCTGAATGTAGCCCTGATGGTTTTGGTCTCCTATGTTATGCCATGTGTTTATGAAATGGTTGTTTTGTTTCCCCAATGTACAGATCTGCACATGGCTTGCTGCATTGTACTGCATATACTACATTGCTCCGTTTATGTCTGGGTGTTTTATCTTTGGAGTGGATAATGGACAAACTTCTGCCTTAGTGTATTCTTGGGTTTGAAGTATGCACATATGTTATGTTGGCTAAAGATCCTCCTGAGCTTTTCCGATATGCCTGCAACATACGGAATGACAATGTTGCTTCGCTTATTGTTTTCTGTTGTGGCCCCGCCCTCTGAGCCTGTCCCATTGGAGGAAGAAAGCTCCGAGCATGAGGAAGAGGAGTCAGCCAAGCCTCCCTCTCCAGGCCCCTCCCCTCTGGCATTGTCTCAGGTGCCGGCGGAGGGAGAGGAAATCAGCAGGGAGACAGCTGATTCATCTCAGAGTGATGAAGAAACATCATTCCTGGACGCACGCCTCCGAAGGCGTGATAAACGATTGCAGCAGTTTAGGAGGCGTGCTAGGGATTAGAACTGAGTCATGGGACCACACCCCAGAGACTATATAATAGAGGGTAGTGGTCAGGGATCCTTGTGACGAACAAAAGTAAACCTTGGATAGTCACTAAAGCCTCGTCCGGAACTGCTGGGAGGAATATTATTTCTGCTTGGACTTTTTTGAACGTTAGTATCTTATCTTTCTGTTTGTGAAAATAAAGTCACTTGGCAGACGGTGTGTCTATCGCTGCCAAGTGGGAGATAAGACCTGGGTGCGTTCCAAAGTGTTTCCTTAACCCTCGGCTGGCTGTGATTGTGTGTGTGTGGGGACGGGGACAGATCAGTTTTCTTCATTATCTGTGGAGGAGCTCCTGTAGCAGGGGTGAAATCCAGCAGGTTCTGACAGGTTCTGGAGAACCGGTAGCGGAATTTTTGAGTAGTTCGAAAAACCAGCAAATACCACCTCTGGCTGGCCCCAGAGTGGGGTGGGAATGGAGATTTTGCAATATCCTTCCCCCAGGAGTGGGGAGGGAATGGGGATTTTGCAGTATCCTTCCCCTGGAGTGGGGTGGGAATGGAGGTTTTGCAATATCCTTCCCCCAGGAGTGGAAGGGAATGGAGTTTTTGCTTCCCCTGCCATGCCCATCAAGCCGCACCACACCAACCAAGCCACGCCCACAGAACCTGTAGTAAAAAAAATTGGATTTCACCACTGTCCTTAGTGTATACTGCACAGTCCAGGAAAGCGAGACTATTTTCGTTAACATCTTCCTGTGTGAACTTGATGTATCTGTCCACAGCGTTGATATGTTTGGCGAACTCTTCCAGTTCCTGTGTTTTGATGTCTTCAAATAAAAACCGAAAAGTCCAGTTGCCAGTTGGGCACTCGGTCTCTAAAAGGTTTGCCATCGCTGTTCTAACTTGTACACCAGCAAAATCCAAACAAGAAATAAGGAGAAAAATTTTGACCATGAAAGCTATTAAGCTGTGAGATAGTGTCAGCCTCAGCTTTGCCTGCTTCAGCAGGGGGGAGGGATTAATTAAGGGGGGCGAAAGGGTGGGGAAGAGCGCAGGAGGGGTTTTATCTATTGTAGGACGTGTCTTCCTAGGAATCGAAAGTGAATCTTCAAAAGGGGCTGGCTGACCAACTGCCCTACATTCCTGATGAATGACGCTGCCAGACGTGATGCTACCTGACCTTTGGGAGACCTTTGGATTGGCTGTGGGTCAATGGACACAGGGGGGGGAGAAGCTTAGTAGATGCTATTTCGCGCGTTTTGCTCACTTCCAGCATTACCTGGGTTGCGTTCATTTCATATTCAGTAAAAGTACTAAACTCTTCGAAATGTTTGAGTTTGGGTTTTTCTTTCCTGGATGTTGAAGGAAGCATGCCTGACATTAAGCTGGAAGTCACATCCAGTCATCCCGGACAAAAACCGAGGGGACTGTAAATCCAAAATATGTCAGATCGAGGGAGTGATGGAGAAGAGAAGATGGGGGCAGCCAGCTCAACCGCCCTCCAGTCGGAAAAGGAGACTGCAGAATGGTTGGAAAAACTCCGTTTGGAGCCGGAGGAAGCTAGATGGTCGAAAGGAGTGGGGAGACTGCTGGACTGGGGAGAGGACCCCCGGGGAGTGACGATTTCCAGACCCCGTAAAAAGGAGGCAGTGTGGGTGCAAGAACAGAAAGAACGTCTCATGATAGAACAAGTCCTGCAGCTTATCCGTGATGTAGAAGAAAGCAGAAAAAAACCGTGAGTCTCTTGGAATTCCTGTGGAGAAGGGAAGGCAAGCCCCAGCGGGGAGCCAGAAGAGACAGCCTGAGGGGGAGAGGAAGAATTTGAGGAGGGAACATCCCAGGCTTCGGCAGCTTGAGGGAGAGATGCAGCCGGCCAGAGAACCCCAGCCTTGCAGCCCCCCTCCCCGCAGACGTAAAAAGCCAAAAATCCCCCCCCCCTTCCTGGGAAGTTTGATGGGAATCCTAAAGCCTTGGGATTTTTTCTGACCCAAGTGTGGAACCACATGCAGGACTGGGGGGAGGACTACGAAACAGAGGCGGCTAAAGTCAGAAGCGTCGCGAACGCCCTAGAGGGGGCAGCTGCTGAGTGGATGGTGGTTCTCCACAATAACAACTCCCTCTTGCTGAGAAATTACAACCAGTTCATGAGGGCCCTTAGGAAGCGTTTTGAAGACCATTTAGCTGAACGAAAGGCGAGACTCAGAATGAAGAGCATTCAGCAGGGCCGGAGGCCGGTGGCAGAGTATATCCAAGAGTTTTGTGAACTGGCACCCTATATGACAGGCTGGTCAGAAATGGCTCTTTTGGAGAGTTTCAAGGATGGATTGAATGAAGAGATATATCGAGACTGCAGAAGCATGGGGGTCCCTGATGACTTGGATAGATGGTACATAGTAGCTGAGGTTGTAGAGATCGAGCTGAGATGGAGCAAACTCCGAGGAAGGCGGATGGGGGACCAGTCATCCTCTTTCCACCATAAGGGGGCACCCAAGATGACTGGCAGGAAGACCGAATTCAAACCCAAGTCAAAACCCTTCACCTGTTTCAAATGTGGAAAGGAGGGTCACCGAGCGGCCGAATGTTTCTCCAAGCCACTGCCAAAAGCTACCGGGGCCGGCCAAAAGAAAGGCGACAAAATACCCGCTAAAACCCATGGCACCACCCTGAAAGGAGAAGTCGTTGAGTTCACTCCCCGAAACCAGGGTGAGTTGGGAACTCCGCCCAACGATGATGACAGCGAGACGGACTCCGACACCGACGATCGGGTGAGTCACACGGAAGAACCCTTACTCATCCCCATAGAAATAAGGGTGCCCTCCACAGGGGCTTACGCGCAATTGTTAGCCCTGTTGGAGTCGGGGTGCACTAGGTGCATAATTAGCCCCAAAGTAGTGGAGGAAATGGGACTGAGACTAAAAACTTTAAAAAGACCCATTGCATTTTGCCAATTAGACGGGTCGATTGCAGGAGGGGGCCCAGCTAGCTTTATGACCGAACCCCTTGAACTGTAGTTGGGGAATCATGTAGAGAATCTCAGATTTATTGTAGCCCCTGGTATGGAAAGACCCCTCATTCTAGGACTGCCCTGGCTTCGCAAATGGAACCCACGAGTAAATTGGAAGACGGGGGTCCTGCACATCCGCACGGCAGAACCAACTCCGGAAAAGGAAGGTCCTCCCCTCAGGGACGACATAAGACCAGAAAGGGTGGCAGTAGCCATTAACCATATTGAGGGAGAAGAGAAAATTCCAAAGGAATATTGGGATCTCAAGGAAGTGTTTAGCGAAAAATCATCGGATGATCTGCCTCCCCACAGGGCCACTGACTGCACCATTGAGATACTCCCTGGAGTGAAGCTTCCCAAACCAAAAATTTACCCCATGACACCACGAGAATTGGGGGAATTGCGAAATTTTATTGACAAAAACTTAAAACGGGGATTCATCGAACGAGCCAAACCCAAGGTGGCGGCGCCAGTAATGTTCTGCGAAAAGAAAGATGGATCCTTTCGTCTCGTAGTTGATTATAGGAATATGAATGCGATTTGCGTAGAAAATGTCTACCCTCTCCCACTCATGAAGGACATGTAAGCCCATTTAGGTAAGGGAAAAATTTTCACCAAACTTGATTTAAGAGAGGCATACTACCGAGTGAGAATAAAAGAGGGGGATGAATGGAAGACAGCATTTAATTGCCCACTGGGATGTTTCCAATTTAGAGTACTCCCTTTTGGACTACAGGGAGCTCCGGCTGTATTCATGCAGCTGATCAACGAAGTATTGCATGAGCACCTGTATAAGGGGGTGTTGGTCTATTTGGATGACATTCTGATCTATTCAGACAACATGGCCGACCATGTAAAGTTGGTACGAACGGTCTTAAAGAAACTCAGAGCAGCCGAACTCTATGCCAAACTTTCTAAATGTGAATTTCATCAAGACAAAATCGACTATCTTGGATATCGTATATCACATGAGGGAATAGAGATGGACCCTGAAAAAGTTCGGGCAGTACTGGAATGGGCCGCACCGCGTACCCGTAAGCAGTTACAGAGTTTCTTAGGGTTTGCTAACTTTTATAGACAATTTATCCCCTCTTTCACGAAAATCGCACTACCGATTACAGACTTGCTAAAAACCAAAGGGGAAGTAAAGCCCAAACCCTCGAAACCACTAGAATGGACTATGGACTGTCAGACCACTTTTGAAAAATTGAAACGGCTCTTTGCGGCTGAACCTGTGCTCAAACACCCCGACATGGAACAACCTTTTGTAGTACAAGCTGGCGCCAGTAACGTAGCTGTAGGAGCAATACTCTTGCAAAAGAATGAAAACAGAATATTACAACCCTGTGCTTACAGGTCCCGTAAACTATCAGAAATGGAAAGGAGATGGGCCATATGGGAGAAAGAGGCGTTTGCAGTTAGATGGGCGCTGTTAACATGGAGACAATTTTTGGAAGGGGCGAAACACCCTTTCGAGGTGTGGACTGATCATAAGAATTTAGAAGCATTAAAAACACCACACAAACTATCACCCAAACAGGCTAGGTGGGCCCAACATTTCAAGCATTTCAATTTCACTCTACGTTACCTTCCTGGTGGAAAAAATTTCATGGCAGACGCACTTTCCAGATTGCCGCAATACAACAGCATCAAGAAGGAGGTGGTTCAATCAATGATCCCCTTGACACAATTGACAACACCGGTCACTACCAGAGCACAGAGTAAAACCAAACCAGAACTCTCAGGGGATTTACTCAAAAAATTGCGAGAAGCACTAAAAACTGACGAGTGGTTTAAGAACCACTCAAATGAATGCACACTTCGTGACGGACTAGCTTGGGTTGGATCGAAATTGTATGTTCCAACCACATTAAGGACAACCGTATTGAAATATGCTCATGATGCCAAGGCCGCAGGACACTTTGCGTTTGTCAAGACTCTACACCTTGTTAAGAGACAATTTTGGTGGCCTGCACTTAAAAAGGACATAGAGGCATATGTAGCTAGCTGTCCAGTATGTGCCTCGGCTAAAAGACCTCCAGGAAAATCCCCTGGATTGCTGCAAAGTGTGGCTAGACCGAACACCCCATGGAAGGAAATATCTATGGATTTTATTGTGGACTTACCAGAGAGTGAGGGCTGCACTGTCATTTGGGTAGTTACTGATTTGTTTTCCAAACAAGTACATTTCATCCCTTGCTCAAAGATCCCTTCAGCAAAAACCCTTGCAAAACTGTTTATTCAGCAGATTTACCGACTACATGGATCTCCGAAAAAAATAATTTCTGACATTGGAGTGCAATTTACTTCCAGTTTCTGGAAAGAATTTTTGAAGTTAATTGGCTCCGCCCAGGGGCTAAGTTCCAGTCACCACCCTCAGATAAATGGGGCCTGTGAAAGAACCAATGGGGTACTAGAACAGTACCTGAGATGTTACGTAAATTACCAGCAAGACAATTGGGTAGACTTGTTGCCATTTGCAGAAGTGGCGTATAATAATTCTGTACACAGTAGTACCGGATTCACTCCTTTTAAGGTCGCGTCGGGCCAGGATTTCGTACCCATTCCTGAGTTACCACAAGATGATCCCCAAAATCCCTCCTTGATGGATTGGATTGAACAATTAAAGAGCACATGGGCAGTGACCCGGAAGGCTTTGGATGAGGCACACCGGGCCCATAAGACGCAAGCTGATAAGAAAAGGTCTCCAGCTCACGCTTATAAAGTGGGTGATAAAGTCTATTTGTCTACAAAATATTTACAGACCACCCAGAAGTCCAAAAACCTAGGCCCTAAGTATGTGGGATCATTTCGTGTGATTAGACTAATAAATCCAGTAACAGTTGAATTGGAATTGCCGAAAACGTTGAGACGTATACATCCTGTATTTCATGTTAGTTTATTAAAACCTGAACACTCGTCTCCCCTAAGGGCTGACCAAAGCACCCCTCCAATTCCCATTCTCATAGAGGGGGAGCAACATTTTGAAGTTAAAGAAATTTTGGACTCTAGGAAACACCATGGTAAAGTCCAATATCTGATTGCCTGGAAACATTTCCCTTTGTCTCAGGCTGAATGGGTAAATAAACGGGATGTCCGAGCTCCCAAGAAAATACAGCAATTCTATACCAAATACCCTGATAAACCATAATTATTGTATATATTCTGTTTCTCTCTCTCTTCTTTCCTCCTATTTAGGAATAACGTCTCTTCTGCAAGAGGGGCCGAATGTCAGCCTCAGCTTTGCCTGCTTCAGCTGCCATAAGAAACGGGGGGAGGGATTAATTAAGGGGGACGAAAGGGTGGGGAAGAGCGCAGGAGGGGTTTTATCTATTGTAGGACGTGTCTTCCTAGGAATCGAAAGTGAATCTTCAAAAGGGGCTGGCTGACCAACTGCCCTACATTCCTGATGAATGACGCTGCCAGACGTGATGCCACCTGACCTTTGGGAGACCTTTGGATTGGCTGTGGGTCAATGGACACGGGGGGGAGAAGCTTAGTAGATGCTATTTCGCACGTTTTGCTCACTTCCAGCTTTACCTGGGTTGCGTTCATTTCATATTCAGTAAAAGTACTAAACTCTTCGAAATGTTTGAGTTTGGGTTTTTCTTTCCTGGATGTTGAAGGAAGCATGCCTGACAGATAGCCTGCCTCCTAGAATCATGAATGCTTCATCAGGGGACATTTTCACTGAAATATTGGATAGTCATTTGTCTGAGATGGAACTAGGATAACTAGGATAAGAACCTTGGAGGTCTTCTAGTCCAACCCCTTGCTCAGACAGGGAACCCTACACCATTTCAGACAAATGGTTATCCAATCTCTTCTTAAAAACTTCCAGTGTTGGAGCACCTACAACTTCTGGAAGCAAGTTGTTTCATTGATTAATTGTTCTAACTGTCAGGAAATTTCTCCTTAGTTCTAAGTTGCTTCTCTCCTTGATTAGTTTCCACCCATTGCTTCTTGTCCTGCCTTCAGATGCGGTGAAATCTAAATTTTTTCCCTACCAGTTCTGTGGGTGTGGCTTAATTGGTGGGCATGGCTTGGTGGTCAAGTGACCGGGTGGGTGTGGCCAATAATAATAAATAATAAAAATAATAAACAAAGTACACAAAACAATAAGAGGTACCAAAAACCAACTTTCACACTTTACACACAACGCAACACAACACAACTGACCCGCACACAATGTAAAAGCAGCTGCACTTCAGCCAAAATGGCTCCTGCAACAAGCAGGAACCTCACACGGCCACAAAAAGCTCAAAAACCAACTTTCACACTTTTTCCACACAAAATGTCACATACAGCTTTGTGAGATTTTGTGTGCTTGTGTAGTTAGAGTGAAACACTACAGAAACACACCAAATCTCAGAAAGCTGCACAAATATTTTATTAATTTATTTTATTTTATTTATTTATTTTATTTTTATTTTTAGGTAAAAGCAGCTAAATTTAAAACTTCCTTAACTTTAAATTGTTGTGTCTAAAAAAAAAAAAAAACTCCTTAAAAAAAACTCCAATTAACTATTTTTTTTAAAGCTCCCCACCCCCACCCCCCCAAAAAAACCAGTTACTTACCAAATTGAAGGCACAGGGCAGGCAGATTGAGTTGCTCACCATTTGGATTGATGGCAGGCAGGCAGATTCAGTTGCTAGTTGATGCAATTGATTGCAGCAGCCGAAATAAGGCAGAAAAAGAAAGCGAGCCCGAGAGAAGCAGCAAGCTGCCAAGTGGGCAAGTGGGGACTGGGCAATTGGGCGGGCATAGGCAGGAGGGCCAGGGATTTTTGCTACCGGTTCTCTGAACTACCCGCCGCCATAGCTACCGGATCGCCCGATCCAGTCCGAACTGGGAGCATTTCACCCCTGGGTTGACCCCGTCTTTTATGTGGCAGCACCTTTGTCATGGATAAATGCCTTATTCTTAAATGAAGGAGATATGTGCTCATAGAGTACCAAGGGTTAATTTATTCTTCCTTTCCTAATGTATTCATCTGTAACCACTCCTACTCCCTAATCCCGCCTCACTGATATAAAAGGGGATGTACGCTCCTCCTCCTTGCTTCCATCTACAATCACCCAGTGAATATAGAATGCCTTCTGTAAATAAACAATATTTTGTTTGAATACTTTAATTCTGAATTCTTTATTGAGTCCGATCCTCGAATTACGGCAACAATCTGGTAGCAGAGGATGGTTGGCTGACTCAATAAGAAACAGACATGCCAAAGAAAGAAAACTTCAGAAACAAAAGAGAAAGACCCAACACCAGGGCACACAACAAAGAAATGGAAACAGATCAAGAAATGATCGATGAATCTACAACTATAATGACAAGAGAATCTGAAAACTTCACTACAGACAACGAAGAGGTAATCGATGAACCCGAAGATCAAGAAGCGAGCGAGACAGAAAACAACACGCTCAGAACAGAAATACTAAGACTGCTGAAAAGCCAAAAAGACAACAAAAATCTCATCGCGAATCTCCAAGACATCATAAAAGATAGCGGAGCAGCGAGAGAAAATCACACTAACGCACCAGAATCTAAAGACCACAAAATGGTAAGCGAATTACCTATAGATGAGAGTGTAATTAAAAGAAAGACTAACGGTCCCGCACAAAATTTTGAATGGCAGCCATCTTGGTTTTGCCAGCCCAGTAAAATGGATGACTAAGAACCAATCAGAAAGCAGAGTTCAAAATGGCTGGTGTGAAAAGCTTTACACAGCATGAAAAATAAAAAAATAAAAATTCTATTCATCAGAAGAATCTGATACAGACACCAAAGAAATACCAAGCGAACTACAAATCGAAACAGCTATGAAAACACTTTTTGCAACCTTCAGTCTGAATTTAAAAATATCGAAGAAATCGACGAAAATACCAAAACCAGCCGATCAAACAGCAAAGAAAAGACAAACAGCACAATCCAAAGGCAAAGACGCAGAAGCAAGCAAGCAAACGTCTCAGCATCTACCCACTTCAACCCGAGCGACGAGAACGCTAACGCCCGAACCCAGAGAGCCTTGCAAGTACTCGCCCACACCGCAAGTGCTTCCGGGAGCCAGAGGCCTCAACTGAGACGACTACGATGAAAAAAAGCAAGCTCCGATCATCACCTGGACACCTAAAGTCGAACCAGACAGCGAATCATCAGAGGAAGAACACTACGAGGGAGCTACAGCGACGAGAACCTCTCCCAACAGCTTCAGGAACGAAATGATCAACGCGCATGCACAAATACGCCCAGATGAATATAGAGACAATAAAGAACAGAGAGAACCATTCAGACTAATCGCGAGTATACCTACACCATTCTGCAATTACCAGCATATACAAGATCATGGACAGCCTCCAGTTGTAAGTAATGCAACAAATAACATTGGAAACTTGCCTAATGATTTTCCAAAATTGAGAATAGACGGTATTAATTTACAGGAATGGTGTCAACAACTCCAGGTTGTTTTCTTAAAAGAGAATTTATTATTTTTCATAACTAACCCTCCTAAAAAACCATGGACCCTAAAATTAGACTGCCTGCACCACAGAGCATTTTATTTACTAATCTCTAGTATATCACCTGCTATCTATCATAGTATTAAACATAATCTAACTGTCTCAGAAATAATTCATTGTATGTTTAAATTGTTTCATAGTGAGAGTGTGGCAACCACAATGAGAATGTCTAAAAATTTCTTCTCAGCCAGGATAAAACCTGGAACTACTATAAGTGAACATTTATTATCACTAAACGCAACTAGAGCAGAACTTCATTTAAGGGGAGAAATAATATCTGACCAGACAATGAAAAGTGTTATCATTAATTCATTAGACTCATCATGGGACAATTACATATCACACTTGGATACAATTAATTTAGGATACCTATCTATAGAGAGTTTATCAAATAGATTAATAGCTGAAGATAATTTGAGAAGAAGCCGTTACAGTACATACAAAGAACATAGACAGACCAAAAGGGTAGTATTCCAAGACAGGTATCAAGAATCAATTGAGTGTTATAATTGTGGATCCAAAGAACATTATAGAAGAGACTGTCCAAAACCTCCTAGGGAAAGACAAAAACATGACACTAGAAACAGATACCACGACAGACAATCATCTATTGACAGATACAGACATAGAAACTCACCAAACTTTAGAGAACATAGAGGGGGCAGAGATAACTCAAGAGATAGAAAGTCTGAGTCATTGTATGGATTAGATAAGTACACTATAAACAAAAACCAAGACTCAAAGGATAATGCCTGGCTCATTGATTCCGGGGCAACAAATCACACAACACACGATAAAAAAATATTATCTTCCTTCGTAGAAGATAAATTTGTAATTAAAGTAGCAAACCAAGAGGAAGTCCAAGTCATTGGAAGAGGAAACATAGAATTACCCGGTCTAGGGGAAATAGAGGGGGTTCTATTAATACCCAAAATACCTCACAACATTCTTAGTGCAATAAAGCTAAGCAGGGACTCTAACATAAATATAATATTCTCAAAGGGAAAAGTAACTCTAGAGAAAAACAAAATAAACATAGGTAATATAATTACCAAAGGAGATTTACCATATTTAATCACAGAGGAAAGATGGCTACACAATATTGATTCAAACATGGAAAATGACACTAGCATAGAAAATGAAAATGATAATGACAGTGACAATGAGGAACACGAACCAGAACATAATGATGAAACCATATCTATCAGCAATACACATACCAACAAAAGACCAATAATTGGAAAACCAATTCATGATGAATGTACACATATATTACACAGAAATTTAGGACATGCCAGTTTTCCTGTAATACAAAAAATGATTGAACATGCTAAAGGTGTTAAAATAAAAGACTGTAAAAATTACTTGGAATGTTCAGTATGTAAGTCCTCAAAGCTCAGAACTAAACCCAGACCCAAAAAGGCAACAAGATCATCAAATCATATTTTTAACCTGGTACATATGGATCTAGTTGGTCCATTAACTCCATCAATTACATACAAAAAATGATATTTTCTTACTATTGTAGACGATTATAGTCGTTATGGCTTTGTCTACATCTTGAAACAAAAAGATGAAACATTTCAAAAGTTTAGAGAATTTTATAAATGTGTAGAAACACAACACAATATGAAAAGAAAACAGATCATGACAGACAGAGGGTCTGAATTCATGTCAAAGGAATTCTCCCAGTGGCTAAAAGCCAAAGGGATGTTACATTTCACCTCCAGTCCTTTCTCTGCCTTTCAAAATGGAGTAGTAGAACGAAAAAACTCGACACTACAAACCATGATTAGATGTACATTAGAAGATGCTGGTTTAGGCAAACATTTTTGGTCGGAAGCACTATTATATTCCAATTACACACTTAACAGACTTTGGTCTAGTGTCATAAATAAAACACCATACGAATTGATGTATAGTAAAAAACCCAAGATAGCCCACATGCATGTATTTGGAGTTACAGCAGATGTACATATACCGAAACAACTGAGACGTAAGGGAGATAATGTATCTAGGAGGCTCAGATTCATGGGCTATTAAACAGGTACTAAAGGATATAGATTTATTGACAATAATAACAAGTTCATAATTTCTAGGACAGCTGTATTTCATGAACAGGCCAATTGGTCTAAGATACATCTTAATGAGCTACTCTCAACAACAGGACCAGATATTAAGATACAAGATAAAACAGGAAGCTGAAGACATTACAGACATTGTTGGCTGAAGGGATCAATTTAACCTGGTTACAATATAATCAATTGCAATTGAGATGGAAAGAGGACCAAAAAACTGGTATTATGATGTATGAGGAAGAATTAGTTAGACACATAAAAGAGAAAGGACCAATGCATAT
The DNA here is from genome assembly GCA_022577455.1 of Arizona elegans. Taxonomy (NCBI): domain Eukaryota; kingdom Metazoa; phylum Chordata; class Lepidosauria; order Squamata; family Colubridae; genus Arizona; species Arizona elegans. The sequence goes on along the minus strand of JAKOOJ010000005.1, from coordinate 6,191,235 downwards.
TAAAAGACTTTATAATGTTTTGTTAGAAAGGGATTCAGAATCTGAGCTAGTTAAAGACCGCATGATTAAGTGGGCACAAAATTTTGAGGAACCAGTGATGTTGGAAACATGGGAAAAAATTTGGGTTCAGAATGTTAAATTTACACAGTCGCAGAACCTGAGGGAAAATTTCTATAAAATGTTTTATAGATGGCATTTAGACCCCAAAAAATTGTCGTGTATGTATCCTAATGTGCAGCCTAAATGTTGGAGATGTGATTGCCTAGACGCTACATATTATCATGTTTGGTGGACCTGTAAGAAAGTTAAGGCTTTTTGGATAAAAATTTGGTGGGTCATGCAGAATGTTTTGAAGAAAAAAATTCAGTTTTCTCCACAACTGTTCTTATTGGGTATAGTTAAGGGTTTTACATCGGGTGAAACAAAATTGATATTGTATATGATAACTGCAGCAAGATTGTTGATAGGCAAATACTGGAAAAATGAAGTGCTGCCTACGATTGAGGAATGGACTTTGAGGATGGCCAGTTTTGCAGAGATGGCGAAGATTTCAGCATATTTAAAAGATTGTTCTCAAGAGACTTATGAATGGGAATGGAAGAAGTGGATAAATTATGTTCAGCATAAATACCAAACTAGGAAGTACCAAATAGCTTTTATTTGAAAATGTTATATCAAGATAGAAATATTTTAAGGTCGAGGGTGAAAATTTGTTAGAAGATGTTATATTAAGACAGAAATATTTTTAAGGTTGAGGGTGAAAATTTGTTAGAAAATGTTATATCAAGATAGAAATATCTTTAAGGTAATCAGGATGAAAATTTATTTGAAAATGTTATACTAAGATAGAAATATTAATGTTAATGTAAGGAAGATGAAAATTTGTAAGGGGGAGGGAAGGGTTCAAGTTTTACATACAAAGGAGGGTTTTTTTCCTTTTATCTGACATGAGTATACTAGGAAGTCTGGGGGGAGGGGAGGGTTAGGGTGGGTTAGGGAGGTTGGGAAGATTGGGGGGGTTGTGGGGGGGAAAAAAAGAGGTGAAAATGTAACTGTAAAACTTTTGCAATAAAAAAAAAAAAGATAAAACAGGAAGGGAAGGACAAAACTGCAGTACACAAAAGAGCAACACCAAAACATGGATGGGAAATTGTCCCAAAATCAAAACAGATTCATTAACACAAAAGGAAGCAAGATATTTACATGATAACAACAGCAGACCAGAAAGAACAATTAGATGCAACAGGAATCAAGTACCAAAAAGATATAAGGATTACATAATGCATGTAAATGATGATACATCAACACCTAATACATATGAAGAAGTATTAAAACTTCCCACAGAAGAAAGAAAGAAATGGGAATTCGCCATTGCCAAAGAAATGGACAGTTTACGGGAACTCAAAGTATTCACTCCAACACCAGCTCCAAAAGATAAAACAATTATAGGCACTAGGTGGATATTTAAAATTAAGAATCTAGAAGGGGGTAACACATTATATAAAGCAAGACTGGTTGCACAGGGCTTTGCCCAAAGATACCCTGAGGATTATACCGACACATATTCTCCCACTGTAAGAACTGAAAGTGTTAAGACAGCTTTAGTAATAGCATCAGCCCTTAACCTTGAAGTCTTTCAATACGATATACAAACTGCATACCTACATGCAAAACTCGATAAGGAAATTTATGTAAGAGCTCCTCATAGTCAAGACACAAATAGAAACGAAACATGGTTACTAAACAAAAGTTTGTATGGATTGGAGCAATCCGGCAAACACTGGTATGAATGCTTGGTCAACGTACTCAAAACTATGGACTTCAATGCTACAACTGCAGACAATTGTTTTTTTGTTAGGAGAGATGGTGATTCATTAGAATTTGTGTTAATTTATGTGGATGACATTTTGTATATTGGCAAACATAAAGATAAGAGAGAGATATTTGTAACAAAATTAGGAGAACATTTCTCATTAAAATCATTGGGGAAAGTAAATAAATATCTTGGAGTACAAATTAGTAAAACTAAAAAAGGATTTTGATTGTCTCAGAAGGATAAAATTATAGAACTCTTGAACAGGTGCAATATGAATGATGCAAAGCCTTGTGATACTCCAATGCAAGCTGATTTTTTTAAAGAATATGAATGAATCATCTCCTGAATTTAATGATAATGCACTTTACAGATCAGTTATTGGTTCCCTTTTATATATTGCCAATTGGACCAGACCCGATATTGCTCTACCCCTTAATTTGTTGTCCAGATATGTTAGTAAGCCTTTGATTTATCATTGGGAAGCTATTAAAAGAGTATTAAGGTATTTGAAACACAGCTTAGATTTTTGCCTGTTGTTAGAACCCAACAATGTTAAAGAGCCTATTCTCACTTGTTACGCCGATGCTGACTGGGCAGGTGACACTAAAAGCAGGAAAAGCACTTCCGGTTATGTATTCTTCCTTAACGATTGCCCAGTCTACTGGTATACTGGAAAACAAGATTTAGTAGCTACATCAACTACTGAAGCAGAGTATATTTGCTTGTCAAAAGCTTCTAATAATCTCATATGGTTCAATGATCTATTAACCAATGTTTGGAAGAGTCCTTCGCTACCATTCACTATATATGAAGATAACAAAGCTGCAATAGAGATATCTAGAGCAGATGCTATTGGTCAAAGATCTAGGCATATAGATATCAAATACAAACATGTAAGACAATTATCTAAAAATGGATTCATTAAAGCTATTCATTGTGAAACCACAGAACAAATAGCTGATATACTGACTAAACCTTTACAATCAAAACAACATAAATATTTAACTTCAAAATTACATGTTTTATATTGTTCTGAATCTGAATGTAACTACTGTTGTATGTCGAATTGGCATTTAGAGGGGGATTTGTCATGGATAAATGCCTTATTCTTAAATGAAGGAGATATGTGCTCATAGAGTACCAAGGGTTAATTTATTCTTCCTTTCCTAATGTATTCATCTGTAACCACTCCTACTCCCTAATCCCGCCTCACTGATATAAAAGGGGATGTACACTCCTCCTCCTTGCTTCTATCTACAATCACCCAGTGAATATAGAATGCCTTCTGTAAATAAACAATATTTTGTTTGAATACTTTAATTCTGAATTCTTTATTGAGTCCGATCCTCGAATTACGGCAACAACCTTAGATATCAAAACACTGCTATCATATCACCCCTAGTTCTTCTTTTCATTAAACTAGACATACCTACTTCCTGCAACCGTTCTTCATATGTTTTAGCCTTCATTATAAGATGATTAGGGGACTGGAGGATTCCTGCCATGCGTATGGTGTTCTTTCAGAAATCCTCCACAGTCCATTCTGACCTTATGATTCTATGAGACAATGATTCAGCAGGTAAGAAAACCTCCTTAAAGATTTCTGTGCAGTTATACTCAAGACAGCCTCATCTCAGATTGTCACATACCTTTTGTCTCTGCAAAGAATTCCACAAGCTGTTGGGCCTCCTCTTGGATTTGAGCTTCCATGCCTTTTTTCCCCAGTCCCAATTTCCTCATGGTAACAATCCCAAACCTTCTTTGCTGCTGCCAGGTGTGACCGTTTGAAAATACAATACCTGAGGTAATTGAAAAAGTAGTGTTCACAAAAATACAAAATTAGATTAGACTAACAGAATTGGAAGGGAACTTGTAGGTCATCTAGTCCAACCCCCTGCCCAAGCAGGAGATCCTACACCATTTCTGACAAATGGCAGTCCAATCTCTTTTTGAAAGCTTCCAGTGGTGAAGCTCCCACAAGTTCTGAAGGCAACTTCTGTTCCACGGGTTGATTGTTCTCACTGTCAGAAAATTTCTCCTTATTTCTAGGTTGAATCTCTCCTTGATTAGTTTCCATCCATCATTCCTTCTCTGGCCTTCAGGTGCTTTGGAAAATAGGCTGACCCCCTCCTTTCTGTGGCAGCCCCTCAAATATTGGAAGACTGCTATCATGTCTCCCCTGGTCCTTCTCTTCACTAAACTACCCCTGCCCAGTTACCTGATCAAGGTTGACAGATTTCAAAATGTACATGCAATTTATGCACTAAAGAATCCAAACCATGCTACACAATTTTTCTGTAAACATTAGTCTATGTCTCAAACCTTCAATCCTAATGGAAAAACTGTATTATTAATGACCTAGAAAGCCTCAACTGATACACAGAAAGTGATGCAACATTTTAGGAGCATTCTTAGCACCTTTTTAACCTCATCGGAGACTACTGAAATCCCACATCCTTACTCTTTCTTAAGGCTCCTCCTTACATCTCACAGAATGTATGATAAAAACTTCTGAGATGAAAATCATAATGTTAATTTAGTTGTGTGCCTGTCTATTTTTATCTACAGTCGGGTCAAATCTGCTGAATAGATGTTGCAACATTTTCCTTGCCTCTAATATGGTTGATAAATGTAGGACAATGTCTCTTCTAAAACAACCTCCTCTGGACTTCCGGTTTGTTGTCGGAGCGGGACAGCTGTAGCTAGTGGGGCTCCGCGAAGCCCAGCTGATTTCTGCCTGCCTGGAGGCTCTTTGGAGCCAAACGTCACCTTGTAGGGGTGACAAGAAAGGAAGGGCTCCTGTAGATCGCAGGTGGACAGAGGTCCACTTTGCTGGAACCAGGAAAATCTTCCCGACAGGTGGAAAAGAAGATGGCCATTAATGGCTTAACCAAAGGATTGCCTAATTTCTACCCAGAACCTAAATTAAATTCACCAAAATATTTTTGTGAAAGAGGGAGACTCCAGAGAGAAAGAGGGAGGGAATTGTTACTCTTTCCCCCTCCGAAAGCGGCGAGTAAAAGTTTTGAATAGATTCCCCCACCCCGCTGGAAAATAAAGTGAAGCAAGGAAATAACTATTTTTAATTGGAAGAGAAAGACTCTGGACTGAGTACCTTAATAAGACATTTTTTAAGATATAGATAAGATGTATTTCTTTTGAGTTATTTTTCCTAAACCTCTTTTTGACTACATTTAGTGAAAATTCTTTTTTCTTTTTCCAGACTCCTAACTTAGCGTGGTAAATAAAAAGAAAGCATTTCCAGATATTTTAATCCAAGCCTTTTGACTAGTGTCACATTGATTTTGAGGGGTATAACAAGGCAACATCCTTGTTATGTGGCTGCTGACATCCCAATATAGGCAGCTGATACCATTGTTGACAATTGGGGGCGAGTCATTGGCCCCCATGGAGAAGGCTCGCAACTTGGGTGTCCTCCTGGACATGCGGCTGTCTTTAGAAGAGCATATGACAGCCGTGGCCAGAGGAGCTTTCTATCAGGTTCGCCTGATTCGCCAGTTGCGTCCCTTTCTGGATCGGGACTCTTTATGCACAATCACTCATGCCCTCGTCACTTCCCAACTGGACTACTGCAATGCTCTCTACATGGGGCTCCCCTTGAGGTGCACCTGGAGGCTCCAACTGGTCCAGAATGCGGCCGCGCGGGTGATTATGGGAGCGACATGGCGCTCACTTGTAACACCTTTCCTATGTGAGCTGCACTAGCTCCCGGTGGTCTTCCGAGTGCGCTCCAAGGTGTTGGTTCTTACCTTTAAAGTGCTCCATGGCTTAGGACCTGGGTACCTACGAGACCGCCTTCTGCAATCAATAACTTCCCACCAACCAGTACACTCCCACAGAGTGGGCCTCCTCAGGGTGCCATCAGTAAACCAATGTTGACTGGTGGTTCCCAGGGGGAGAGCCTTCTCTGTGGGGGCATCTGCCCTTTGGAACAGGATACCCCTAGGGATACGAATGATCCCAGATCTCCGTACTTTCCGTCATGCCCTGAAGACCTTTCTGTTTCACCAAGCCAGGCTGACATAAATTTTCAAATTGTCTAAATTCTATGCTGAGGATCTTAACTGATGAGCCAAATTGGTTTAATTATTTTAAATTGTTTTTATTTCACATTATATGTATGTTATTCTGACTGCTCACCGTCCTGAGTCCTTCGGGAGAAGGGCGATATAAAACTTAAATAATAATAATAATAATAATAATAATAATAATAATAATAATAATAATAATAATAATAATAACAACAACAACAACAACAACAACATTGATAATTATCCAGCGTTTTGATTATGACTTACCCTTTTCTTTAGTTGCAGTTAAAAGGTAAGGTGTGACTGGGCGCTCAACAAAAGCCTCAGAATGGTCTATCAGGACTTCTTTCACAGCTCGATATCCACAGAGAACTATGCAATGATAACCCCCTCCCCAGAAGGAATAGATATTCCCATAATCCTTTGCCAGCTGCAATGTGGAACAGAGAAGAGGACAAGTCTATATTAATACACATAATTGCATGTCCACTCCAATTGCTTATTTCTTGCCTTCTCATTTTTCCTTTCTATGTGTCAGCCCTAAAGCCATTTTTGAGCTGAAGCCATTTTGGGAGCATCTTCAGGGCTGCCACAGCAAGGCCGGTTGGAGTTGCGTGAATGTGAGGGGGGAGATAGAGAAAGTTGGGGATGTGTAGCCAAAACAACATTCTTTCCCATGGGAGCTAAGGAGGCTCTACCAGGTGTTGAAGAGGCGTGGACCAAAGCCAGCCAAGATGGTGGCTGTGACCTAGTTGGACTATGTGATGGACTTGTGACCTGGGGGAAAGAACTTTGGGGTTTTTGATTTGGGTGGGGAAAATCCCGGGTCCTTCAGAGTCGGGTTTTCCCCAGATGTGTCAATATGACATGTCTAATAAATCTATACTTTGAAGAATATGCCTGCCTCAGAGTTTTGATTCTGTTGGGTGTGTTAATTGGAATCCTGACACTATTCTTACAAAATGCTTTGTGAACACCAGTTTGCACCATTATGGGCCACTTAGCATAGCAATAGCATTTAGACTTATATACTACTTCATCAAGGGATGCGGTGGCTCAGTGGCTAAGATGCTGAGCTTGTCAATCGAAAGGTTGGCAGTTCAGCGGTTCGAATCCCTAGGGCCATGGGGTGAGCTCCCATTCCTTGTCCCAGCTTCTGCCAAACTAGCAGTTTGAAAGCACATAAAAAAATTGCAAGTAGAAAAATAGGGACCACCTTTGGTGGGAAGGTAACAGCATTCCGTGCACTTTTGGTGTTTAGTCATGCCAGCCACATGACCACGGAGACGTCTTCGGACAGCGCTGGCTCTTCCACTTTGAAACAGAGATGAGCACCGCCCCCTAGAGGCAGGAATGACTAACACATATGTGCGAGGGGAACCTTTACCTTTACCTTACCACTTCATAGTGCTTTACAGCCCTCTCTAAGCAGTTTACAGAGTCAGCATATTTGCCCCCAACAATCTGGGTCTTTATTTTACCCACCTCGGAAGGACGGAAGACTGAGTCAACCTTGAGCCTCGTGAGATTTGAACTGCCAAATTGCAGGCAGCCAGCAGTCAACAGAAGTAGCCTGCAGTACTGCACTCTAACCACTGCACCACCAAGGCTCAATAACAAATCCGTGCACCCCCAAGATCTTTTTGCTTTCTTAATTTTCATCAGTGTGGATAACAGTAAGAGTAGAACAGTATTAGGACCAGGTTCATTTTTCTCAACAGGAGACAATTGGGATGAAATGATCCATCTGAAAAGTGCAGATTTGGGATCTACCCAAACAGCCTGAGTTTGCCACCGAACAGGTAGCCCTCGACTTACAACAGTTCATTTAGTGGCCGTTTGAAGTCACAAGGTGATTTACAGTCATGTTTTCACACGTATGATTGTCGCAGGATCCCCATGGTCAGGTGATCAAAATTCAGACGCTTGGCAACTGACTCCTATTTATGACGGTCGCGGTGTCCTGGGATCATGTGATCACCTTTTGCGACCTTCTGACAAGCAAATGTCAATGGGGAAGCCAGATTTACATAACGACTGTGGCGCGCATGTGCAGAGCTGCCAGAAGGCAAGAACAGCTAAAACAAAAGGGACGACTCGGGAGTAGGGCTGGGAGATGATTGGTCCCTCCCATAAGACTTAAAAGAGGAGCAAAGGCACGTGGGCCTTTGCAGGAAGCAACGTTTGTTCATTTGGTTCATCTTAAAGCCTGAAGCTCTGTTTGATTCTGGACTCTGTGTGGCTTTGCCAATTAGGTCTATGGCAGCGTGTCAAGGGAGATAAAGATAGGAAATTATCCTGAAGGACTTCTCCCAAAGGACTCTTTACAACTAACTGGAACTCATCTGTGAATGAACAGAATTCACAGCTATTGCAAAAAAAAGAGGTTTTTGGGACTACTCGTGTGTTTTAATGACTCAGGAAGCCAAGGTCAGAACAGAATCAAACTCCTGGCAGTGGAATGCAGAGCTTCTTGAATAAGAAGTGAAACATTTTCAAGAAAAAAAAACCCCAAGAAAGTCCAGTTACCTTTTGAAAAGGACCTTTGGGATATTCTTTTCTCCCCCTCAAGCTCAGATCTTTCTCTTCTCTTCTTAAAATTTACATGAAACCTCTGAATGAGGTTATTCACCAGAATAGAGTTTGATGTCATCAGTGTGCTGATGATACCCAATTGTACAGAACAATCTCCACTCATGGCCAGACAGCTGATGCTATCATGGTGCACATTGTACAAAAGCAGTTTGAGGGATTTGCTTGTCCTAATTAATTGTGTGGTGGAAAGGAAGACTTTGTGTTAGAAATTCTGTTTATATATAGCACTGCAGAGAAAACAAGGAGTACAGTCACCATGTGGTTTACTGCTCAACTGTAACAGGAAACAGGAAACTCTACTTAGAACAAAAGAGCATAGAGTATATACCATAGATCCAAATTTGTAAACACTGCCAGGTCATGTCCTGTTCTTAGAATGTGAGTGGATGTAAATTTAAATCCCATTACTGGAGGTGAAGGTTTTTTATTTGTGAATAGACTGGCCCAGCCTCTCTTAATGGGCACAAAATATCCATCTCTAAAGACTTCAGGCATCCCACAGAGAAGGCTCTCCTCCTGGGGTCGCCAGACGATACTGTCTAACCGACGGCATCCTGAGGAGACCCTCTCTATGGGAGCGTACTGGTCGGTGGGAGGTAATTGGAGACAGAAGGCGGTCTTGTAAATATCCAGGTCCTATGCCATGGAGCGCTTTAAAGGTGGCGACCAATGATGTACCCAAGAAACAAGATCTTTGAGAAAGCAAGAGCCTCAGAGGTTTGAGCTAATTGGGAGCATTACTCGGAGCCATGACACAGGAACCCAATACTTAACAATGGTTCTTGAATTATGGCTTGTCCTCACAGAACAGATTGGCTTGCTCTGACTTGCTTCTGCTTAAGTGTTATACTTATATTTACAATGATCTCATGGCATGCAATATAGGAGAACGTTGAGAAATTCATTTCTACCAGAGACCAGCACACAGAATCACTGGAATGCAATTTGTTTGCTTCAATACTAAAGGTGAGAAACAAGCATAAAGAGGCAGGGATGTTGCAGGTGCAAACCATGGTGTAATCCTTATTGCCAGAAACAATCATTTGATTCCTATTTATCGGCAAAAGAGAAACAAGAACAAAAGATAGGCTTATGAGGGTGTGTCATAATCTTTTAAAAGCTATTTGTAATGCTGAAGCATAAGTACTTTGAGAACCCAGTTTGTGGGGGCAATAAGCTGACTTTGTATAAATATACAAAAGTATGAAGGCTATTGCTTAGCGCATTGTAAGCCGCCCTGAGTCTCCGGAGAAGAGCGGCATATAAATCAAATTTTAAAAAAATTTAATTTTCTTTTTTTTAAAAAAAGCACAGCCAGAGCATTTGTCGGTTGAGATTTGGAGTTGCCAATTTTTTGACTGTTCCAACACAAAATCAGGGTCTTTTTGAAGGGTAGCAGCATTGTCGTTGATGTTGAATAGTTTTACATCATCAGCAAAGAGAACGCAGTTGCTTATAATCTGATCGCAAAGGTCTTTTATGTAAAGTATAAAGAGGGTGGGTCAGGGGCGAAATGCTCCCGGTTCGGACCGGATAGCCCGATCCGGTAGCGATGGAGGTGGGTGGTTCGGAGAACCGGTAGCAAAAATCCCTGCCCACCCACCCACCCATGCCCAGCTGAGCCGCACAATCATCAGAGGCTTTTTTTTTTTTTAACTTTTAAAAGCATTTTTTTCTACAACCTCTTCGGCTGAAAAAATGCTTTTAAAAGTAAAAAAAAAAAAAAAAGCCTCTGATGATCGCGCGGCTCAGCTGGGATCATCAAAGGCTTTTAAAAGAAAAAAAACCCCTTTTTTCTTTTAAATGCCTCTGACGATCCAAGCTGACTTGCCTGATTGTCAGAGGCATTTAAAAGAAAAAAAAATGCTTCTGACAATCCAAGCTGAGTTGCCTGATCATCAGAGGCATTTAAAAGAAAAAATGTCTCTGCCGATCAGGCAACTCAGCTGGGATTGTCAGAGCCTTTTGAAAGCATTTTTTACAACCTCTTCACCAAAGAGGTTGTAGGAAAAAATGGTTTTAAAAGTTAAAAAAAAAATTGGCTATGCCCACCCAGTCACTTTACACACACACACCCCAACCAAGCCATGCCCACAGAACCGGTAGTAACAAATTTTAGATTTCACCACTGGTGTGGGTCCTAAAACGCTTCCTTGGGGGACACCGCTGTTAACAGGTGCAGGGTTTGATAGGGTGTTCCCTATTTTGACTACTTGTTGCCTGTTTGATAGGAACGCAGCTATCCACTTATGCAGGAATCTGGAAATGCCATAAGATTTTAGTTTTAGAAGTAGTTTGTCGTGTACCACTGAATCGAATGCTTTACGGAAGTCTATATAAATTGCGTCTATTGCTTTACCCTGGTTGAGTTGTGAAGTCCATATGTCAGCTTTCTGTCATCTGCAAATTAGATCCGTTCCCTTTCTGTTTCCTCATCTAAATCATTTATGAAGATATTGAAGAGGTTCAGGCAAGACGTTTCCCTAACAGTCAATTCAAGCATCGTTTGGTATGCATCCCCCTCCTTCTTCCATCTGGCTGACCTTAAGGCAGTGTCTCGAGGGGATATTGTACATACTTTCATTTTCCGAAGCATCCCTCCTGCTGCATTTCCCCCTCCCGACGGTTCATAGCTATCACCACATAGCAGTGAAGCACAAGCAAGCATAAAGTGGCAGCTGATACCTTGCTTCTTCTTGGTTTAAATACAAAAGTACAAAAAGTACAGATTAAGTACAAAAGACATACCTTTCTGAAAGTCATCTCCGTTATGGAAGTATCAAATCGCCGCCACATACTTCCTATTACAGGAAGTGGAAAAGGCCCCGGCGGGTAGCGTTTGCGTGACCAGATCTGTTTCAGATAGGAAAGAATCTGGCGTGGAATCCAAAGGATCAGAAGGAACAGTGGCTTCAACATCCTCCTGCCTTCTCGTTCTCCAGCCCTATAATCTGTTGTAGAGCTTGAGCCTGGGACGCTTTTCTCTGTTGGTTCTTTATAAGTGAATGGTGGCTCTGCTATTTTTGCTACCACCGTTTTCTGTATTCTCTCCTAATTAAGAATCTTCTGCTGTCTCAGTCAAACTGTTCTGGAACATGACTTTCATTGCTTTATGAAGCAAATAGAACACGTAAGCCTGTTCTAGAACAATTAGAGGATTGATCTTAAAAGTCTCAATTGCTCAATACCAGCTTAGCAGAGGAGTATCTAATTAAAGAAGTATTATATTATAGATCTTTTTATATTCAGAATCTTCCAGATTTCATCATCCCAATGCAAAAATATCTTGATTCAATACCTCAATTTGTGGGGGGGGGGGACAGGAAATAACTTCTGTAGCTGTTTATTCCCTCCTGCCATCAATTCCTAATGAATTTGTCTTTGCATTAATTTAGTAAAAATAGCAGCTTGTAATATTTTCTTTTTTGAAATGCACTTTCTTAAATTTCTGCAAAAGTTATAATGTAATTTTAAAAAAGAACAAGAAATAATATTTAAAAAGGAAAACACAGAGAAGGGAAAGATGCAAAGTCAAAAGGGAAAAAAGAAAAAAAATGGAAAAGGGGCAACTTCCAACTTTCTTCAATGCAAGTTACAAACATAAAAAATTTTAAGCTCTTGATCTAAAATTCAATATTGCACAGTGTTTCTCTAATTGTTAATTCTAATCATCAGATCCCCAAATTAACAGATTAACAGAGTTGGAAGGGACCTTGTAGGTCATCTTTGCAACCTCATCATCATTGCAACAAAAGTCAAAGATAATAAAAGAAAGTTTCTTCCAACATATAAATAACAAGAAAACAATCAAGGAAACAATCGGTCCACTAAAGAGAGAAGACGGCAAGGAAGTAACAGGCAACAGAGAGACAGGAGAGCTGCTTAACTCATTCTTTGCATCAGTCTGCATGCAAAAAGAAACTATAGTCCAACCTACCAGAAACATAACTGTAAAAAACAGACTAAAAGTTAAAATAAGCAAAAAAAAAAAAATAGCAAGAGAACACCTGTCTGATCTTGATGAATACAAATCACCAGGACCTGACAGATTACATCCCAGAATTCTAAAGGAGCTGGCAGATGTCATCTCAGAACCACTGTACCACATCTTTTAAAAACCCTGGAACACCAGGGAACTACCAGAGGACTGGAAAAGAGCTGATGTGGATCCCATCTTCAAAAAAGGAGGAAAAAAACCAGACCCAGGAAACTGTAGACCAATCAGCCTAACATCAATACCTGGGAAGATACTGGAAAAGATAATAAAAAAAACAGATCTTCCAACACTTAGAAACGAGTAAAGTAATAGCTAGCAGCCAGCACGGGTTTGTTAAAAACAGATCATGCCAAACCAATCTTATTTCATTCTTCAACATAGATTAGAAGAGATTGGACTGCCATTTGTCAGAAATCGTGTAGGATCTCCTGCTGAGAAGGGGGTTGGACTAGATGACCTATAAGGTCCCTTCCAACTCTGTTAATCTGTAATTAAAAATCTATTCCAACCTCGCCACCCCCCACCCAAGCAGGAGACCCTACACCATTTCTGACAAATGCCAGTCCAATCTTTTCTTGAAAGCCTCCAGGGATGAAGCTCCCACAACTTCTGAAGGCAACTTCTGTTCCACGGGTTGATTGTTAATTAATGCCATATTTCTTTTGGTTGTCAGCAAAAATCCAAAAGTGGTTTTTGTGGAGCTAAAAAAAGTCTTTTCTTTAATCAAGATTTTTAATTTTGCCATCTCGGTCAATTCCATTAACCAATATCTATTCTTCCGTTGTGGGACTCTGTAAGTCTACGGGACCGCCTACTACCACCAATAGCCTCCCACCAGCTGGTACGCTGTCATAGAGAGGGGCTCCTCCGGGTGCCGTCGGCCAAACAATGTTGACTGGCGGCTCCTAGAGCGAGAGCCTTCTCTGTGGGAGCACCTATTATCTGGAACGAGCTCCCCCCGGAGATATGGAGGATCCCAGATCTGCGCACCTTCTGCCGCGCTCTTAAGACCTTTTTATTCCACCAGACGGGCCTGGCCTAATCTTTTCCCTCTTTTTAATTATGCAAATTTTAATCAGTTTTTAAATGATTGGGGTGTTTTAATCTGTCTGGGCCAAATTGTTTAATTCAATTTTACTTTGTTTTTAAATTTTGTATCTATGTATTTTTACTGTTTGGCTGTTCACCGCCCTGAGTCCTTCGGGAGTAGGGCAGTATATAAATCAAATAAAGTAAGTAAGTAAGTAAGTAAGTAAGTAAGTAAGTAAGTAAGTCTATCTCTGGGCATACAAAAGTCTCTTTGCGGTTATTTTATTGGATATATATATATATATATATATATATATATATATATATATATATGTAGGTCTTTGGTTATTCGGGTCTTCTCCCACGTAAAATTGGAAGTGTCTTGGCGACGTTTCGACGAAGTCTCATTCGTCATCTTCAGGCTGGTGTTCTCGGCTTCGTGCTTCCAGGAGCAATGTTGGCGAGAAATTTGGCTAAGTTTTGTAGAGGTGAGCCTATGGAGCTGACTATGGGTCTAAGTGGGGTTCCTTCTTTGTGTATCTTGGGGAGACCATAAAGCTTAGGGCATCTGGATGATTTCTCTCTGGGTATGATTCTTTGCTGAATCTCTTCGCTGATGGGGGAGGCTTTTATTTTGGATCTGGTGGTTTTTTCCAGGTAGGTGGTGGGGTCTGTGTTTAGGGGTTTGTATATGGAGTCTTGGAGTAGGTTGTAACATTGCTCCTGGAAGCACGAAGCCGAGAACACCAGCCTGAAGATGACGAATGAGACTTCGTCGAAACGTCGCCAAGACACTTCCAATTTTACGTGGGAGAAGACCCGAATAACCAAAGACCTACATACAAACACCCGCGAAAACCTGAGAAAACATATATATATATATATATATATATTCTCAGGTTTTCGCGGGTGTTTGTATGTAGGTCTTTGGTTATTCGGGTCTTCTCCCACGTAAAATTGGAAGTGTCTTGGCGACGTTTCGACGAAGTCTCATTCGTCATCTTCAGGCTGGTGTTCTCGGCTTCGTGCTTCCAGGAGCAATGGAGCAATTGCTCCTGGAAGCACGAAGCCGAGAACACCAGCCTGAAGATGACGAATGAGACTTCGTCGAAACGTCGCCAAGACACTTCCAATTTTACGTGGGAGAAGACCCAAATAACCAAAGACCTACATATATATATATATATATATATATATATATATATATATATATATATATATATATCCCAAATAACAAGCCTAAAGAGGATACAACTATATGTTACAGATGCAAGGGATGGTGAAGAAAATCCCACAAGCAATAATCATTTAATTCCTGAAGGATGGGTTTTAGTAGGTGTAAGAAGGTGTTAGAGAAGACTCTGGTTTTTTTATAATAATATCTTGAAAGCTATTTAGAATGCTGAAGCACAGAAGTTGTGAGAACAGCATGATAAGCAAGGGCTGTGTATGATGACACAAAAGAAAATTGACACACCAACTTCAGGTATGTGTTTATGACCTCCTTTTCCCTCCCCAATAGTGCGGTACAATGACTCTGTCAGCTTTGGAAGCCATATTAGGCCGGAAGCTTCCATGTTGCCATCTTCTCATGTGTGAGAAAATAGGAGGGGGATTTAGTAGAGGGGTTGTCTGTAGACATAATAGCATTCTTCCTGTCAGTCAAGGTCAGGCCGATCCGGCATCTGGAGAAGGAGTGGTGGAGTGATGTCTTGAGTGGGACGGCGGTTGATTGGAGCATGTGATTGACTGAGGACTGAGAGGATGGTTTTGGGGGTTTTGATTTACTGAGGGAAAACCTGGACCTCTCAGATTCAGGTTTTCCCAGATGTGCCAGTTTACCTATTCTAGTAAATACTGTAGAACTTTGAAAAATGCTTGCTTCAGAGTTTTTACTTGGAGTTGAAGTTTTTTTCTGGAATGCTGACAGACTCAATGGTTAACCACAGACGTACTATTCCGGCTACTCTTATTACAAACATGAGATTATAATGACCTCATGTAGCAAAAAGACATTCGATGTTTTCATGGCTGGATCTAAAAATTGATGTATAGAACAGTAAACCAAAAAATGTATTGATCTCTATCAAATCCACATTGTGCAGTTTCTGGTGGCAAGCTGTTCTGCTAGTTAATTGTCCTCACTGTTAGGAAGCTTCTTCACAATTCCAGGTTGCTTCTCTCCTTGGTTAGTTTCCAACCATTGTTTCTTCTCCTGCCCTCTGGTGTTTATTTTATTTTTATTTTATTTTATTAAATTTCTATACCGCCCTTCTCCCGAAGGACTCAGGGCGGTGAACAGCCAAAAGATAAAATACAGAAATACAAAATTTAAAATAGATTAAAACAGATTAAACAATTTGGCTAAATTTTAAAAATCCCATAATTAAACAAATTAAAATTAGTGTTTAAAATTTAAATTTAAAAATTTTTAAAGGGAGAAGATTTAGGCCAGGCCAGCTTGATGAAATAAAAACGTTTTAAGCGCGCGGCGGAAGGTGCACAGATCCGGGATCCTCCATATCTCCGGGGGGAGCTCGTTCCAGATCGTAGGTGCCCCCACAGAGAAGGCTCTCCCCCTAGGGGCCACCAGTCGACATTGTTTGGCCGACGGCACCCGGAGGAGCCCCTCTCTATGGGAGCGTACTGGTCGGTGGGAGGCTATTGGTGGTAGCAGGCGGTCCCATAGATAACCAGGTCCTAAGCCATGGAGCGCTTTAAAGGTGGTAACCAGAACCTTGAAGCGCACTCGGAAGACCACCAGGAGCCAGTGCAGCTCGCACAGGAGAGGTGTTACATGGGAGCTCCATGATGCTCCCATAACCACCCGCGCGGCCGCACTCTGCGCCAGTTGGAGCCTCCAAGTGCACCTCAAGGGGAGCCCCATGTAGAAAGTGTTACAATAGTCCAGGCGAGAGGTGACAAGGGCATGAGTGACCGTGTGTAGGGAGTCCCGATCTAGAAAGGGACGCAACTGGCGGATCAGGCAAACCTGATGAAAAATCCTCCTGGTCACAGCTGTCAAGTGCTCTTCTAGAGCCAGTCTAGTTTGACTGTACTACAGCAGTCAATGTGAGAGATCTAGGTTTCTGCTTCCGGGGATGGACAGAAGCAGGCTAATTGTACCTCAGCTACCTTCCCAAGAAAATAAAACTCTTGAAACCGTTTGCATTTCAAAAGGGACTTTTACTGAGAGATAGTGATTGCAGAGAAGTCAGGCGGAGTCTGAAATTCAGGTGCGAAGTGCTAGGCTAACTTTTCCCCCTTCCCCCTTCCACCCCAATACCCCATGTCCATCCGTAGCGAATAATATGCCACAAAGGTGTTTTGGAAATCGCCGAGGCTTGATCGGAACACAGCGACCTTGGATACCCGGCCTGAACTGGTTCATAGGGAGTCACTGCAGATAGTGTGAACTCCCTCTCCCTTTAAGCCAGGGGTGTCAAACGCAATTTCATTGAGGGCCACATCGGGATTGTGTTTGACCTCAGGGGACTGGGGTGGGTGTGGCCAGGGTAGGAGCGGCCAGATTGACTTCACTCGTGTCGGCAGGCACCTGTGGTGGCCTGAGCACTTTGCCAGTGAAAATGGGCTCCCAAGCTCCGTTTTCAGCTGTGACGGCCTTCTGCAATCCTCTGCCAGTGAAAATTGACTCCCAAACTCCGTTTTCGGCTGCGACGGCCTCTTGCAACCCTCTGCCAGTGAAAATGGCTTCCCAAGTTCCCTTTTCGGTTGTGACAGCCTCCTGCAACTCTCTGCCAGTGAAAATGGGCTCCCAAACTCTGTTTTCGGCTGCGACGGCCTCCTGCAACCCTCTGCCAGCCAAAATGAGCTCCATCTTCGCCGACAGAGGCACTACAGGCCTTGAGTTTGACACCCCTGCTTTAACCTCCCCAGCTACAGCAAAGTAAAAGCATACAAACTATGTGGCCCATGATGCCTCCCCCCCCCCCCACCGCCCCGAATCCTGAGAAATGCTGGGAGGAGTTATTCAGCAAGATCTGAAGATTGATTGATTCAACTATTGGTTCATTCAGGAAGATCTTGAAGGTGATCGATCCTCCAATCATTTATAAGTGGACCATCTTGAACAAAGGAGAGATCATAACAGGTAACAAATGAGAACTCTCTTGATATCTGTCTATATTATGGTGTCCTGATACGAGGGAGAGCACAAATCTTATAAGGAGCGGGATGCACAGACACGCCTATGATAGATTTTTCACTGAGCTTTTCCACACCCTCTGGTGGCTCCAACCTAAATTGCCTCAGCAGATTGGTAAAAACGTTGAAGAACTCCGTCTTTGCCAGGATTTCCCCCAAGCAGGCCCGAACTCCTGGACAAAAAAAAAAAAAAAAAAAAAAAAATGAAGGAAAAACAAATCAGCAATAATCCATTTTGCCTATCCATTAAATATTTGCTCCACTTTGCAATGTTTATGTGAATCTGGTTTAATAATTAAATTAATTATTAATTTAATAATCTGGTTTAATTATTATTATTTTTTAAAAAAAAAAATTGATGAATCTCTGGCTCTAAACTCATTTTTTCATTCCAGGTTTGTCTTCCCATAGTACCTCTTACCCTATTCACCTGACTGAACTGGCCATGATTAGGAATATTATCATTAGCTGGGTAGGTGATTGCAGAACCTCTTTGTTTTATTGACTTTGGCTGACATCTGCTGGTAACTGTTTATAACTACAATTCCTTTTTTTCTTCCTAGATCTTTTTTTTTTTTTACTTTATAATGATTGCCCATAAAGTTCGAGGAGATATAAGAAGACTGTCCATTGAGTAGCCTCTTGAGAAGAATAAAGAGAAAATACCAATGATAGTTACCATAATGACATCAATGTTTGAGAACCTAGGATAGGGATGGGTTCTAAATTTTTTTACTACCGGTTCTGTGGGTGTGGCTTATTTTGTGGGTGTGGCTTGGAGGTCATGTGATTAGGTGGGTGTGACTAGCTGGTCAGAGTCATTTCTGGAAGGTCCTCGTACTTATGACCAGTCCTCGCACTTACGACCTGACTCATTTGTTTGCTTTTAACACTGATCAGCTGTAGGACGGCCCTTTGAAGCCCCGCGGCAAGAGTTTAAACAGTTTTTTTCCTTCTAGTCATCAGCTGGGACTCAGGAAGCAGCAATAGATTGGGGATGGGACCAAATAAAAGGTAAGAATAATGTGGGGGGGGTGGGAGGGCGGGGGGGGAGAACCGGTTCGGTGACATCATATCGTCACCGCTACCGGCTCGGCCAAACCCGACCGAACCGGGAGGAACCCACCACTGACGTAGGACCTAAGTTGGCTTATTCACTGGATTCTAAACTGGATGTTACTTTTTTTGTCATCTGGAAGAAAGGTTGAAAAAAAAGTTGACGAGATGGATAATTTTGTCCCAATTTAGGGAACCCTAACACTTCCACTGCTTTTGAATTCTGTGCTGCCTCCTGTGTTTTTGTGCCTGAAGTGTCCACCGTAAATTCCAATGGTTGCAAAATGACCAATTATAAGGTGAGGACTACCAGTATTTCTGTCTCACTATAGCACCCTCTTCATAAATTAAGCATCATTTGGCAATCACAATTACTTTTCTAAAAAATTACCTGCTCCAAAGGGAAGAAATGCTTCTTTTTCTACAAAATTCCCTGCCTTGTCCAAAAAATGATTTGGATTGAACTCTTCAGGTGCTTCCCAGTATTCAGGATCCAAAAGAATGGAACGTAAGTCTGGAATAATGACAGCACCCTGTAAAGAACAAATTAACACACTGAAACATCTAGACAAACCCAACTGTTTCTGGTGTTGGAAGAAATTTCCCCGGTTCATTCCCAACTGGGACACACCACAGACACTGAAAAGAAATGGATGCAGAAGCCAGCTGCCAGAAAGTGGAATTCTTTTAATGTACCCTGTTTCCCCCAAAATAAAACATCCCCTGATAAAAAGCCCAATCGGGCTTTTGAGTGCATGGCAATAAGGCCAAGCGCTTATTTCAGGGTTCAAAAAAATATAAGACAGGGTCTTATTTTGGGGAAAACACATGCTATAAAATAAGCCTCCCCCCAAAAATAAGCCCTCCCCAAAAATATTTAAACACAGAGCTGGAAATCAGGTAAGACAACAAGAGGAGCCCCATTCGGTCCACGCCCCTTATTTTCGCTCCTCGAAAATAAAGCCAAGCACTTATTTCGGGGTTCAAAAAATATAAGACAGGGTCTTATTTTGGGGGAAACATGGTACTTCCCACACTGGCGATATCCCATTTTTGTTCCTTGTGCTATTGAACTTCATATACATTTAATTTCGAACACACTAGAAGATATAGCAGATTTTGGAATTAACAAATGGAACCTGTTCAGATTCAATCCAGTGGTGGAATTCAAATTTTTTTACTACCAGTTCTGTGGGCGTGGCTTGGTGGGCGTGGTGTAGCTTGGTTGGCATGGCTTGGTGGGCATGGTGGGGAAGGATACTGCAAAATCTTCATTCCCACCCCACTCCAGAGAAAAGATACTGCAAAATCTCCATTCCATGATACTCAGCTGTACATTTCCACCCTGGACCACCCCAATGATGTCCTTGATGTGATGGCCCGATGCCTGGAGGCCGTGCGGATCTGGATGGGGAGAAACAGGCTCAGACTCAAGCCTTCCAAGACTGAGTGGCTGTGGTTCCCAGTGTCCCGATATAGCCAGCTGGTGCCATCGCTGACTATTGGGAGTGTAACTCTGGCCCCCACAGAGAGAGTTCGCAACTTGGGAGTCCTGCTGGATGCACAGCTGTCTTTAGAAGAGCATGTGATGGCCGTGGCCAGGGGGGCTTTTTATCAGGTTCATCTGATCTGCCAGTTGCGGCCCTTTTTGGATCAGGACTCCCTAGGCATGGTCACTCACGCCCTCGTTACTTTCTGTCTGGACTACTGTAATGCTCTCTACATAGGACTCCCCTTGAAGAGCACCTGGAGGCTCCAACTGGTCCAGAATGTAGCTGCGCAGGTGATTATGGGAGTGACATGGCGCTCCCATGTAACACCTCTCCTGCGTGAGCTGCACTGGCTCCCGGTGGTCTTCCAGGTGCGATTCAAGGTGTTGGTTACTATCTTCAGAGCGCTCCATGGCTTAGGACCTGAGTACTTACGAGATCACCTTCTGCTACCGATAGCCTCCCACCGGCCAGTACGTTCCCACAGAGAGGGACTCCTCGGGGTGCTGTCGGTCAAACTATGTCGACTGGCGACTCCCAGGGGGAGAGGGGGCACCTGCCCTCTGGAACGAATTGCCCCGGGATTTACGGAGGATCCCTGACCTACGCACCTTTCGTTGTGCCCTCAAGACGCTGTTGTTTCAACGAGCTGGGCTGGCTTGAATACCAAGATCAATTTTAAGTTATATGAGTTGTCTTTGTCTTAATTGAAATGGGCCAAATTATTTAATTCCTTTTAAACTGTTTTAAATTTTATATGTGTTCGTTTTTATTTTTGGCTGTGCACCGCCCTGAGACCTTCGGGAGAAGGGCGGTATAAAAATTAAATAAATATTATTATTATTATTATTATTATTATTATTATTATTATTATTATTATTATTATTATTCTATACCGCCCTTCTCCCGAAGGACTCAGGGCGGTGTACAGCCAATTTAAAAACGCAAGACACAACAATAATTAAAAATTAAAATAATTAAATAGATTTGGCCGATTTAAAACCCCAAAAATTTAAAATACCCCAATTTAAAATTATTAAGTTGATAGCCTGGCCTGGCGGAACAACAGGGTCTTCAATGCGCAACGAAACACCCGGAGGTCGGAGATCTTACGTATTTCCGGGGGCAGTTCATTCCACAGGGCTGGGGCTCCCACAGAGAAGGCCCTCCCCCTTTATTATATTATATTATAAATAAATAAATAAATAAATAAATAAATAAATAAATAAATAAATAAATAAATAAATAAATAAATAAATAAATAAATAAAATTCCCACCCCACTCTGGGGCCAGCCAGAGTGGTATTTCCCAGTTCTGCGAACTACTCAAAATTTCTGCTACCGGTTCTCCAGAACCTGTCAGAACCTGCTGAATTTCACCCCTGATTCAATCCCTTTTGTAGCAGATGTATCTACTAAACGTAGATTCAGTAGAAACAAGTTAAATAATTTGCATTGTTATGTAATTATGCAAAAGAGATCAATTTAGATTTGGCAAATGTAACTGGTTAATTAAGCATACATTATTGCAACTCCAGATTTTGTTGTTGTTTATTTCTATCCAAATCCAAATCTATTTTTTTTTCCTGGTGTGATTTTCTTTACCCTTAGAACTAAAAGTATTTATATTTATATAAACATTTAATTTAAGAATTACATCCATTTAAGTATTTTTACATGCTTAAGTATGCATTTATTTAATTACACATTTATACTTAAATATATATTTATACCATTTAACTTTCTTTCTCCAAACTAGGGAAGGATCTTCTGAAGCTTCTCATTAAGTCCCATCACATGCTGATCATATTTTGCTTTTCTTTTGAAGGATTGTAACTCACTCTGCTTTTGCCCACCTCAATGAATATTGCA